>CM050509.1:18152912-18434270 GCA_027563665.1 Antrozous pallidus
CCCGGGCCGCCTCACCCACACCCTCCGCGACCCGGGCTGCTTTGGCTTCGCCTCCTCAGGCCCCCAAGGCCTGAGCTGCCTCGGCCACGCCCCCCGCGGCCTGGCTCGCCTAGGCCACTTCTACCCGAACCGGACGGCCCTGGCTAGGACTTCTCAGGCCCAGGCCCCACTCCCTGAGACCCAGGCCACCTGGGCCACGGCCCTGGGGCCCAATTGCCTAGGCCACGCCCCCTGCGACCCAGGCCGCCCTGCCTAGGACTCTTCAGGCCCCTCCAGGCCCCGGCTGCCTCAGCCACGCCCCCTGCAGCCTGGGCCACCTTGGCCACACACCCCAGGTGTGGGCCACCTCGGTCAGGCCCCCCAGGCTCTACCAAGGCCTGGGCCCCCTCGGCCACACTCCCCGTGACCTAGGCCGCCTAGGCTACGACTACTCAGGCCCCCCCAAACCCCCCCCAGTCCGTCTCAGCCACGCCCCCGGAGTCCAGGCCACCCTGGCCACGCCCCCCCTGGCCTGGGCCGCCTTGGCCACACACCCCAGGTGTGGGCCATCTCAGCCACACCCCCCAGGCTCCTCCCTGCAGCCCGAGCTGCTGCGACCACTCCCCTGCAGCCCGGGCTGCTTTGGCTACGCCTCCATGGCCCCCGTGGCCAGAGCCGCCTCGGCCACGCCCTCCGTGGCCTGGGTCGCCTAGACCACGCCTCCCTGACCCGGGCCGCCCTGGCTACGCCTCCTCAGGCCCCCGCCCCAGACCCCGGCTGCCTCGGCCACACCCCCACACAGCCCAGTCTGCCTCGGCCACACCCCCCAGGCTCCTTCCTGTAGCCCGGCCGCCTGGGCCACTACCCTGCAGCCCAGGCGGCCTCAGCCACACCTTCCGCAACCCGGGCTGCTTTGGCTACGCCTCCTCAGGCCCCCCCAGGCCCTGGCCGCCTTGGCCACGCCCCCCTTGGTCTGAGCCACCTTGGCCACGCCTCCCGGGGCCTGGGTCGCCTAGGCCACGACCCCCGACCCGGGCTGCCCTGTTTATGCCTCCTCAGGCCCCCTAGGCCCCTGCCGCCTAGGCCACACCCCCTGTGACCCGGGCTGCCTTGGCTACACCTCAGGCCCCCCATCTGGCTTTTGGCCACCTTGGCCATGTCCCCACACCCCTGATTGGCTGGTGGGTGTAACAAAGGTATAGTCAAATTTGCATATTACTCTTTTATTAGATAGGATATATATAGAGAGAATATGTATCCTATATAATGAAAACCTAATATGCTAAGTGTGCAGTCGACTGGTTTGCTGTTCAACCAATCAAAGTATATTATACGAATGATATGCTAAGGCCACTCAACCACTCACTGTGATGTGCACTGACCAGCAGCGAGTAGATGCTCTGAACAGTAGGTTAGGTTGCTGTTGTGGTCTGGCTGATTGGGACTGAGCGAGATGGGTTGGGCATGCCCTAGAGCCTACCCCAGCTAGCCAGTCTCCCACGTCCCTCCCCAGCCCCGATCATCCACTGGTGGGACCCCTCGGCCTGGCTATGCTCTCTCACAATCTGGGTCCCCCCGAGGGATGTTGGAGAGCTGATTTTAGCTAGATCCCAGAGGCCAAGTGAAGGGACCCCATTGGTGCACGAATTCGTGCACTGGGCCTCTAGTGAGTGTGTGTGTGTGTGTGTGAGAGAGAGAGAGAGAGAGAGAGGAAAGAGAGAGAGGGAGGGAGAAATTTACTTAGTCATTAAAGGTATAATAAATATATTAAAATGTTACTATATATGATCATGACAGATAGCAGCCTTTTAAAATTTATTTTTAAATTAAATCTTTATTGTTGAAAGTATTACATATGTCCCCTTTTTCCTTCATTGATCCTTTCTAGCCTGCCCTTTCCCCCCACCCCAGCCTTTCACCACCCTATTGTCTGTGTCCATCAGTTATGCATTAAAAAATTGAATCAAATAATTAGTCAGTGACAGAACTTGACCATTCCTAAACATGTAATTTTTTCCCAGTCCCCATGATTTGGTATGGTTAGCTCATTCGGCTTGGAATGCTTCCTAATCTCACATTCTTTCCTACCTGGCAGCTTTCCACATATCCTTAGGAACTAGTTCCAGGGTCATCGCCTCTGATTCCCAGTGCCCATATTTTCTCTTATGGGCTCCCATCCATATCCTGCTCCATAGCACCATTATGGCATATTTCATGCTGTATCACAATGAAAATGTTTCTGTAAGGACTCCTTCTTACAGGAAACCCTGGAAAGCAGGGAACTAATTTTAGTCTTCTTTATGTTTTTCTTATCTCTTAACATAGAACTTTTCAATAAATGATTGTTGAATTAATGATTCTTTTCATGTGCTGAAAAATACTGCTGTCATTATTCCCCATTTCAGTATCACATATTTGTAAATGTGAGTCATCTTTAATAATTTTACTTTTCTCCTAGTAAATTCCTCATCTATGCATGTCTGCTGCTATTCTCTGTGCTATTGGCCCTTCGTCTGGATGGCATCATTCAGTGGAGTTACTGGGCTGTTTTTGCACCAATATGGCTGTGGAAGTTAATGGTCATTGTTGGAGCCTCCGTTGGAACTGGAGTCTGGGCACGAAATCCCCAGTATCGGTAATACTGCTTTATAAAACCCATCAGTCTCTATCCTGAGGGAGCAATATCTTGTTTTTCACTGTGAATAAGTAAAGACTATTTTCTTTCTACCTATCCAATGTTTTATTAGAACTATTATACAGGCACACTGAGTTCCAGTCTTCAGTTTTTAAAAATTAAGGTATTCAACATGCATTTTTCTTGCAAAAGCAGTGTTATTTTGGGTGGTTCATTTTCTAGCTAGCCCACAAAAGTCTATGTGATCTAAAGTTCGTGCCAAATATAGAACTGTTATTGCCATGCTAGACTAGGAAGTATGAAACCACCATATTGGTAGGAGCAGTTCTACAAACTAAAGTTCTAGCTCTGATCATCAGGGATATATCCTTCTCCAATTTAGTCATGGGACTGGGGCTCTCCTATTCCAGGGGTTTTAGGGCTATACTCAATGTGGCGGAGGTAGTTTGGCCAGGAAACAGTGAGTGCTGAAACAGGGAGAGATGATGCCCAGATGCTATGCAGGAGAGCAGAACCTTTGAGGGCTGGGCAAGTACTTCAGCTCTTCTGTGCCTTTCTTCTTGGATGGCTCAGCTGATTCAAGTGCCTGGATTTGACCCACTCCAACATGTAGCCTGGAGCTGCTGTGACCTATTAGAGTCTCTCTTTTCTACCTTGTAGATACTGGAACTTCAGAAAGGATTAAAAGGGGGAATTGAGAGGAGGGCTATTCTGAACCTCACCAGGATGGTGAGAAGTGAAGCAATGCCCTGTAGGGGAAGAACACATGCAGCTGCTCATGTGAGAAAAATGTAGACATTGTGATATCCCAACTTGTTTAATTCTTGGTTGTGGACATTAAAATAAGATTTAGATTATGTGAAACATATTCCCACATACATATTCAAAAACTTAAGCATAGCCACACAAAGAGCCTTGGTAGATGGGGGACATTCAAGTGTAGCTGTTTTAATGTTATTGGGGTGTGTTTTTTCCAGATTATTTGTGTGGTTGCATTTTTTTCTAATGAGATACTTTCCAATATCTACATTTACTACTCCAAAAATAAAAAGTTAAATCACTGAACATGTTGGGTTCCACTAATTGAGATTTAAAAGCTACTTGAACTTTTCTATCTTCATTCAATTTAAGATTTTTAGAGGAAAGAAATGAATTGTATGTGTGTACTTTAATGTACAGAGTATACAGGTGTGGTTGTCCTAGTGTCAACAACAGCCAAGGAAACATTGTTGGGTCTTATAGAAATAACTTTATTTTCTCTGTGTCCTAAAGTCAGTTGTATTTATCATCATCAAGATACTTCATAAATGTTCATCTATATTTTGAATGAAACATTGTAGGCCTTCCAAATGTATTATGAAGCATTTTCCTGATTAGTGGCCTTATTATTTTTCTGTTGTTCATCTGGTAAGTTCATGCATGATATTTAGACAGCTACTTAAACTGATTTTGTTTAAGAACAGTTTTAACTCTTTTGCTCTTCTCTCTTTCATCTGCAGGTGTTAATTCATCCTGTTGGAATAGAAAGGAAAATAAAAAGGCATTAATACTTTTTACTTGCATTTTAAAATAGCATCTAACCATAATTAATGTATTTTCTTGAAATATAACCCACACTTGTTCATAAAGCTAAAGTTATTTCTATAGCATTGCATGAAATGTGATGTACATGGTTTTTAATTCATTAAGAAATGAGGATCACAAAATTTAAGGAATATTTGTCAGTTTTTAGCAATAGACACAATAAGCTTCAATAATCTTGCAAGTAGTTTAAAGTTATGAACAAAAGTGTTTTGTACACTGTCAGGGAAATAATAACTGTGCTGTTACTTCTGATAATATCCTTATATAGTTAAAACTTTAAGTCTGGTTTGATTGTAATGTTTATTTCTTACCATGCAGTACTATTTTTGAAAGATCGCCTATTAAATATTAAGTTTAAGTTAGCTTTCTATCTGATATTTCCTTTGGTTTTTGTCAAATTTACAAATACAACTCACATTATCAACATAAGTTGGCATTTTCCCTGGACTGCTTGCTTATTATGGAGTCTGAACTGAGGGTGTTTTTCTTCTTCTTCTGTCCCTTTTTAGAGCAGAAGGAGAAACATGTGTGGAATTTAAAGCCATGCTAATTGCAGTGGGCATCCACTTACTACTGTTGATGTTTGAAGTGCTGGTCTGTGATAGGATTGAGAGAGGCAGCCATTTCTGGCTTCTGGTCTTCATGCCGCTGTTCTTTGTTTCCCCGGTGTCTGTTGCAGCTTGTGTTTGGGGCTTTCGACATGACAGGTCACTGGAGGTAAGATTTCTTATATTTAAGAAAGATTAGTTATTGTAATGTAAATTTTACCCTTTGTTATGGAGAGATTAATCATTAACTCTATATCACAGTGTATAAGGAAACAAAAGACCAGGGAAATAATCACATTCTACTTTTTTGAGTTAAAACACCGATTTTTCACTCAGGTCATCAGCCTTCATCCAGCTTCACATCTTTGTCTATCCACCTGTTTCAGTCAGGCTTCTCGTGAGAAACAAAACGAACAGGATAGATGTAGATATAGATATAGCCATAGCTATTGCTATAAATATAAATATAAGATTTAGTTTAAGGACTTGGCTCATTCAGGGCAAGATCAGGATTGCATTTCAGTTCATGTTAACTGAAGTCCATAGAAGCTGTGGGTCCGAAGTTCTATATAGATTGGTTCAGGGGAAAATTGGACACTATGGACATTGTTTTGAGATTTGTGGGTAAAAAGTAGAGAAGGAAATGGCAGTTGGGTTGGAAGGAAGTTGGATAGTGGCTTACTTAGGAACCCAGGGAAGAAGGTGCCTATGGAGAGAGAGAGCAATGGAATGGGGGTCTGTGACAATAAGAGGTAACAGGACCCTAATACCAGGAAGAACTTGATCACTTTTATATATAAATTTAAATTTTTGTTATTTTGTTATTGTTTAAAGTATTTATATATATATATATATATATATATATATATATATATATATATTAGTACATATGTCTCCTTTTTTTCCACATTAACCTTCCCTCAATCTCTCCTAACCCCTATCGCATGCCCTCATCCCTGCCCCCCCCCCGCAGTGTCTTATGTCCATTGGTGTGCTTACATGCATTCATACAAGTCTTTTGGTTGATCTCTTTCCCACCCTCCCCAACACTCCCCGGCCTTCCAGCTGTAATTTGACAGTCTGTTTGGTGCTTTACTGCCTCTGTATCTATATTTTTATTCATCAGGTTATAATGTTCTTTATTTTCCATAAATGAGTGAAATCATGTGGTATTATTCTTTCATTGCCGGGCTTATTTCACTTAACATAATGCTCTCCAGGTCCATCCATGCTGCTGCAAATGGTAAGAATTTCTTCTTTTTTATAGCAGCATAGTATTCCATTGTGTAGATGTACCATAGTTTTCTAATCCACTCATCTGCTGATGGGCATTTGGGCTGTTTCCAGATCTTAACTATGGTGAATTGTGCTGCTATGAACATAGGGATGCATATATCCTTTCTGATTGGTGTTTCTAGTTTCTGGGGATATATTCCTAGAAGTGGGATGACTGGGTCAAATGGAAGCTCCATTTTTAGTTTTTTTGAGGAAACTCCATACTGTTATCCACAGTGGCTGCACCAGTCTGCATCCCCACCAACAGTGCACGAGAGTTCCTTTTTCTCTGCATCCTCACCAGCACTTGTTGTTTGTTGATTTGTTGATGATTGCCATTCTGACAGGTGTGAGATGGTACCGCATTGTCATTTTGATTTGCATCTCTTAGATAATTAGTGACTTTGAGCATATTTTCATGTGTATCTTGGCATTCCTTCTGTCTTCTTCAAAAAGATTCTATTTAGGTTTGTTGCCCATTTTTTTATTGGATCATTTATCTTCTTTTTATTAACTAGTGTAAGTTGCCTGTAGATGTTGGAGATTAAACCTTTATCAGTGATAACATTTGCAAATATGTTCTCTCATACAATGGGCTTTCTTGTTGTTTTGTTGATGGTTTCTTTTGCTGTGCAAAAGCTTTTTATTTTGATGTAGTCCTATTTGTTTATTTTCTCTTTCGCTTCCATTGCCATAGGAATGGTATTGGTGAAGAAATTGCTTTGGCATATGTCTGAGATTTCTCCACCTGTGGATTCCTCTAGTATTTTGATAGTTTCCAATTTTATGTTTAAGTCCTGTATCCATTTTGAGTTTATTTTTGTAAAAAATAAACTGGTGTAAGTTGGTGGTCTAGTTTCTTTTCTTTTTTTTTTTTTTTTGCATGTGTCTGTCCAATTTTCCCAACACCATTTATTGAAGAGACTATCTTGACTCCATTGTATGTTCATGCCTTTTTTTGGTCAAATATTAATTGAGCATAGTGATTTAGGTTGATATCTGGATTTGCCATTCTATTCTATTGGTCTATATGTCTGTTCTTGTGGCAGACCATGCTGTTTTGAGAACTGTGGCTTTGTAAGACAGCTTGAAATCTGTATTACAAAAGTGAGATCCCACCTACTTTGTTCTTTTTTCTCAGGATTGCTGTGGCTATTCGGGGTCTTTTTTTTAATTCCAGATGAATTTTTGGAGAGTTCTTTCTAAGTCTGTGAAATATCCCATTGGTATTTTAATGGGATTTTTTTGGATTGTTTTTGTTGTAATTGATTTCCAGCTTTATGCCACTATGATCTGAGAAGTTGCTTGATATGATTTCTATCTTCCTGAATTTGAAGAAACTTTGCCTATGACCCAGCATATGGTCTGTCTTGGAAAATGACCATGTGCAATTGAGAAGAATATATATTCTGTGGCTTTGGGGTGAAATGTTCTGAAGATGTCAATTAATTCCATCTGGTCTAGTGAGTCATTTAGGATTGATGTTTCTTTGCTCATTTTTTGTTTAGAGGATTTGTCCAATGGTGATAGTGGGGTATTAAAGTCTCCTACTATGATTGTATTGCTGTCTATCTTTCCCTTGATATCATCCAAGAGTTTTTGTTTTTGTTTTTTATGTATTTGGGTGCTCCTGTATTGAGTGCATATATGTTTACCAGAGTTATTTCTTCTTGTTGGTTTGAGGAAGAGCTTGACCTTGAACGTGGAGAGTGATTCCTCTGGTGCTGGGTAGACTGAAGGCAGAGTACCCCTGAAGGCCGATTTTTACCCTCCACTTACTTCCTCAGCCACTTCTCTGCACTGCCCCCTGTGGCTGCTTGCCATTAGTATTACAATTTCAGGAGGGAATACAATTAAGAAAAACTGGTTTGGCTCAGTGGATAGAGGGTCAGCCTGCAGACTGAAAGGTCCCAGGTTTGATTCTGGTCAAGGGCAAGTACCTTGGCTGTGGGCACATCCCCAGTAGGGAGTGTGCGAGAGGCAGTTGATCAATTTTTCTCTCTCATCAATGTTTCTGACTTTCTAACCCTCTCCCTTCCTCTCTGTAAAAAAATCAATAAAATATATTTTAAAAAAAGAAAAAATCTCTAAAAAGACTCCAGAGGAAACAGTAATTTGAGCAAGGTTGAGATGCTCTAAGTGAAATTCTCCTTTCTCCCTTGCAACCTGTTACCTGGTCATCTTTGTATGGCATCCCTACCTACCCCTGTTCCCTAGGAGTCATTGGAGACCTTTGTCTGTTCTCTCTCCTCCTTGCCTGTCTATCCTCTATCCTGGGGCAAGCCGGTCATGCTTGTGCTTCAGCACTTCCCTCCTTCTTGTTTCTCTAAGAATTTTCTCATGAACATATCCAAAATCTCTCTGGTCTCCCTCATCTGAATGAGAAAAAAAATTACAGCTGCAAACCCTCTCAGTCCTATGGCTATTGTGCCTTTTCCTTCAATTTTCAAAAAGGCTCCCTGATACATTTCTGTTCTAACCTCGCACTCACAATTCAGCTCCTGCATACCCTAAAACTGGCACTGAACACCCTCTAGCCAAATCCTCACTTTATTTTTTTCTGGCCACCATCCACTCTGTAGCTCCTGGGCCTTTGACCATTCAGTCACCTTCATCTTCTGCTCCATTGCTATTTCTTAGGGTTCTAGTCTTGGGTATTTTCTGTCCTCACTGTGTATACTTTGTCTGAATATCATGTGTACACTTATTGTTTCCACTGCCACTTTTTTGCTATCATATCATAAATTAATATTTATAAACTTAGATTTTCCCTCTAGCTCTACTCCATATTCAGCTTTACCCAAATATGTATTCTCTATATTGGTTAAAGGTGCCATTCCTACCCAGTAATCCTACCTTTCTACATTATGCCTCTCTTGCTTTGCACATTTTTATATTACCAGAGAAAGTGAAGTAAAACCAAGCTTTAAAAATCACTTGCAAAGATTACATTAAATAAAATTAATGAACTAAAATATTCCAGATAATGCCTATTTGGTTCAGTATTTCTCAGTGGTGGATGAGGTATGCATTTGGTAACAGGACTGTCCTATGCATTGCAGGACCTCTTTCCCTAATCTTTGTGACACTCAATAGTACCTTACACAGGCCTTGCCCCTTCAAAGGAGCAGCTGTTGCCTAGGTTGAAAAGTACCAAGTTGTATAGAGGCTGAGAAGGAGGTTTAAGAAAACTAAAATTTTGTTACTTTGTTTCTTAAAAGTAAAAGCATATATGAAGGCTAGGAATGCATTGAGCATAAAGCAATATTTTCCTAATGCAGAGTTATAGAAAGTCAGTTGTTCATATAGTCACACTCTTGGCATTCCTGCCTACAAGAAAAAAACATGATTTGGAGAGTTGATTTCCCTCTTGGTTCTTGTGTCCCAGAAGAAGGAGTACCTACATTTGCTAAGGGTTGTTTGGGAATAGGCTCACATAGAGATTAAAAAAAGAGTTAGGATTGACTCTATGCATGTAGGGGAGGAGATGGCATTTTCCAAACAGAGGGAATAACAAAACATATAAAGGCAAAGGCATGAGAAAGTCTGTCATGTTGAGTGAATTATGGTGGCTCCAATATGACCAGAGTACAGTGTTGTAAGCTGCAAAGATTTTAGAGATGAATAGTGGTAATATTTGCACAACAATATAAATGCAAAGGTAGCAAGGTTTATATGTATTTTGCCACAAGAAAAAAATACATGCCTGGATTATGAAGTGGAAAGGAAGACATTGTGGTAGTCAGTGAAAAGGGAGGCTTCCTAGAGGGATTAGGCTGAGTAGGGACTAGATCTTCAGTCCTCAAAGCATGTGCTGAGCTACCCCTTGTTTCATAGGGAACTCAGGGCACTATGAGGTAGTGGTCATTTTTTAAGGGAAAACCAGTGATAACTGTTATCTGTGGGGACACCACAGGAACTACTACTAGCTCCAAATAGTTTACAGTTTTAGTCACAATACATTCCTTTTGATAACATCACAGAAGAAGCTGAGTTGTTGGCTGTTTCTGTGATGAGAAGGTATTAGTGTGCAAAAATTGGTATGGGGAAGAGGTAACAAGGGTAGAAATTGTTGAGAAATCAATCAGGCACACATATCCCATTAGCAATTAGTTGTGCTTATTTAAGAATGATTTCCATTTATCTGAGGTTTTTTAAGTATACAGTCACCTTTATTTTAATTCATAAATATATTAGAAATGGACCTTAAAAATGGCATCTAGGTTCTCATGAGCTTCTGCTCTCTTTCATTAAGCTATGCAATTAGAAAACCAACTTTGAGGATGAAAAAGGCTAAGGACCATTTTAGTCTCAACTTTTTTTGCCTTACACATTCTGAAAAGCTACCTGGTCCTTCTAGGTCCAGGGACCATACTATCTTAATATACCTGCCCATGCTCAGTACCTTCTGTAATTATAAATTTCAATGGGCCACCTGGCCAATGGAACATTCTATTAGTATACCAGTTAATGTATACCTGGAGCTATTGACTGAGAATTTGCATCTCTGTCCTGTTCCATTTTTTATTCCAAAGGGCAGTTACTTATCTTCCAAAAATAGCTATCACTTTAGAGGACACAAAAAGCATTATCAACTGCCAAAAAGGTGAGGCAGCTCCTCTTCTTTCTCCAAATCAAGTTATTTGGAATCTTGACTGAAGGCAAAAACCAGATACGCAAAGCAAAGGTCTTCCCCTAAAAAGCTGTGTGAGATTTTTTTAAATGGCTACTTAGTACATAGATACTAATTTTAGATCTAATTACTTAAATAAATGGAACTGTTAGGTACTTTTTTTTGGTCCAGAAGCCTAGGAAAGTATTTCTGAATCACTAAATGTCCTATGAACTGAGAACTTTTGAGAAGCTCTGGCCCAAATCCAATTGTCTATGTGATTTTACTTTGGTAGGCACTGGTGAGTCACTGAAGAGCAGTGAGCACTAAACACAGAAGTTAAACAATCTGGATGGGGACCAGCGGGCCTTCAGGACTGAAGGCTGGGTAACTTGTTGGAGTGCTTTGGAAGGTTAGGGATGAGGAGGGCCTAACTAGACAATAGCAGTTGGGATAGAGAGCAGGAAATGAATTCAAGAAAAGTCTGGATAGTAGAGAAGATAGGATGTGGTGACTGAAGAGAAGAATCTGGGAAAAGGAATATAGGGTGATTTATAGCATCATGCTTTGGATAGTTAGGCCATTGTGGTACCTTACAGCAAGATGGGAGGCTATCAAAATGGGTGAGAAAAGGTAAAGGGGTAAAGATATGGGAAATAATGAACTCAGTTTGGGACTAGCTTCATCTGAAGTGCCTCAAGAAAAGCTGGGTCCATGCCACAGCATGAGGACTAGATTGAAAACGGAGATTACAGGACCAACCAATTGTAGGTAATGCAAACCAGGGGTGTGGATGACATTTCTTCTCCCCAACCACTAGGACCAAGCAAGTAGGTGAAAACATGTGTTTGTGTCTATGTCTCTAGTGGAGAAAGACCAAGTTTAAGGCTCTGGGAAGCATTACCATTTAAGGAGAGGAAATAGGACTGAAAAGAACTGTCAGAGTACCAAGAGATGGGCAAGACTGTGCACTAAGACCTTGAAGGAGGAATGGGTAGTCAGCAACATCAGATGCTGCAGAGATGACCAATAAGATTTGAACTGAAGTGGTCTGATGCTGCAGAGGTTATTTGCCACCTTGATGAAAGCAGTTTTTGGGTGCTCATCAGGGTGGAGGCCAGGTCACAGTGTGTAGAGCTTGGAATGACAGGGGAGGCCATGGGGCTTAAGTATCCCTGATGTCTCATAAAATTTGATGGTCATGGAAAGAGAAAACTAGAACTAGGAGAACATACTGGATAAAAGGAAGGGTGAGTTCCTTCAGTCTTTGGGTTCTTTTGTTTGTAATGGCAATGAGTTGAACTTGTTTCTGTGTTTCTGGGAAAGATCAGTAGAATGGGTAGAGTTAAAGATGCAGTAAAGTATTTATAATTTATGTCTTGAGATGAAAGGTACTCAAGGAGCCAGAAAGAAAGAGGTGGATGCAGAGCTGAGTCCTGGGTACAAGAAAGAAATAAGGTGTCATTAAGAATAGTTATTTGTGGATAGGGGCAGGGAGAAAGCTTAGGGCATCCCATAGATTGCCTGTATACTCAACAGTCCTGGAAACAAGGTCATTGCCTGGGGGGACCATAAAGGGGAGGGTGACCACTAAGCAGAGAGGTCGAGGCAGGAAGCCAGGGACAGGTTTTTCCTAGTCATAGCACCACTGTGCTCTTATGTGATGAAAATCTGGCAGTCTCAGTGCAACTCAATAAAACTTTTACTATATTGTAATTTGCATTGCCTTTTAGTATGTTACCCAAATAATTGCAGTATTTACTTTTACTTTGTTTAACTGATCTTCTCTTGACTTTTAGTTAGAAATCCTGTGTTCTGTCAACATTCTCCAGTTTATATTCATTGCCTTAAGACTGGACAAGATCATCCACTGGCCCTGGCTTGTATGTAACATTTTAAATCTTTAACTAAAATTTTTAATATAAAAATAATTTGTGTTCATTGTAGAAAAGTTAGAAAGGACAGATAAGCATATGTAATAGAATAACAACTCATAATCTACTGGGAGATAAAATGTTTAGAATATTTTTTCTTGTTTTGTGGTTTATTGTTTCATAATGATAGTTGAGAGCATACCACATCTATAATTTTGTATCTTACTTTTTTGTCCTAATGTATCATAAACATTTTCCCATGTCAATAAAGGGTCTTTAAAAACATAACTGTTAAAGTTTAATTGATGGAAAACATTCTTCAAATGCATTTATCAAACCATCCCCTTATTTCTGACTATTGTTGTTACCAGTGTTTCAGCATTATAAATCATGCTGCAGCATATATTTTTTTGCATAAAACTTTTGCCTAATATTTTCATTGTTTTTGTAGGAAAAATTCCAGAAACAGTATTAGTAGACCAGAGGGTGGGAACTTTTTTGAGATTTTGAAATAAGAACTGAATTGCCAATTTGCTTTTTTAAAAAGTGGTGGCAATTTATACTTCTGCCAAGGATGAGGTCTAAGTCATGCTTGTAACCTGTGGCTTCAACTAATGTATATTTGGTTAATATTAACTGTGCATAGATAGATAGAAGGACTGATGGATGGATACATTCATACACACACACGTATATCCTATCTAATAAAGAAGGGATATGTTAATTGACCCTCACACCATCACAGGATGGCAGTGCCCATAGCCAAGAAGGAGGGAATATGCTAATTGACTGCCACGGCCTCAGATGTCAGCTGCCTAGCCACCCAGGGCCAGCCTGAGGAACAGGCAAGCCTCAGATGGTAGCTGCCCAGCTGCCCAGGGCTGGCCCAAGGTGCAGGTAACCAGGGCCACCCAAAGCTTGCACTGCCAGCAATGGCAGCAGCCAAGGTGTGATGGGATGTTGCCTTCCCCTGATTGCTGGGTCGCCTCCCACCACTGAGGGTTCTCAGACTGTGAGAGGGGGCAGGCCAGGCTAAGGGACCCCCCTCCAGTGTATGAATTTTCATTCTCTCGGCCTCTAGTGTGTGTGTGTGTGTGTGTGTGTGTGTAGCAAGCTATAAATTAGATAATACACTGTGGTTTCTATTATCAATGCATAGAAAGAAAATGAAAATAAAAGTAGAGAATCTCCATTGCCTCTGGGAAGTAGTCATGCCAGTGCCCCCCCCCTTTCCTCTGCTGCTTGTTGTGCATTTTTTTAAAAATATTTTTTTATTGAGGAAAGGAGAGGGAGAGAGGGGTAGAAACAACAATGTGGGAATCAAGCCCACAATCCAGGCATGTGCCCTTGACCAAAATCAAACCTGGTACCCTTTAGTTTGCTTGCTGGTGCTCTATTCACTGAGCCAAACCAGCTAGGGCTTGTGTATTTTTTTCACACAAGACATTTTCTTAATTCACATGGTTTACCTTTAAAAGAAAAACCAAGAGAAAAAAAGAGAAACTATTAATTTGGCTACAGGGAAGAAAATAAGGGAACATATGTTGCCTTCACAATGGCTAACGACAAGGCTCATCACTTCTGCTCAAAGTCTGATAAAATATTCATAATAGAAAATATTGTCCAGGCACCCATCCTACATGTTCAGGGTACTGTATCTAGACAACAATAATTGGGTTCCAGACTTTCTGTTGTGATATGGAGGAAACAAATTTTGGTAAGGCCAAAATCTAAGTGTTAGGTAAATCAGAAGGAAAAAAAAAGAATAGGAGTTGTGAATGTTTTCTGTAGGTGAACAGAAGAATTTTTCTAAGCCCGATCCTGTGCAGGTCCCAGCAGATGATGTAGTCTGCTTGCACATTTACCACAATGATCAAGGGAGACCAAATGAGGCTGTTAGAACCACTAATATTTCACCCACAGGGCATATGCCACTAAGTGAGAGTCTGATCACAGGGAAGAGACTATGCATAGACTCTATAGTAAAACCTATGATCAAGAACTCCACTCATGAGAACTAAAAAATCATACAACTCAGGTCATTGTTCTAAAAAAATAAAATGTAAACCCAAAGAACTGTTAGAAGAAAACATAGGAAAAAATATTTGGGACTTGGAATTAGGTGAAGAGTTTCTGGAAATAACACTAATAACATGGCCTACAAAAGAAGCTTGAAAGTGAAATGAAATTAATAAAAAGACAGGCCACATGCTAAAAGAAAATATTTGTAAAGCACAGGTGACCAGGAATTTGTATCCAAAACTTCTAAAGAACTCTTAAAACTTAAAAAATAAAAACCAAACATCCTAATTTAAAAATTGACAAAATACTTGAACAGAACATTCACAAAAGAATGATATACATATACTGAATGAGCACACAGAAAGGACACTGTTACCCATTAGGGAAATGTAATTAAAAGCCTAGATGAAGTACCACAACATGCACACACACATCAGAATGGCAAAGCTAACACAATTATCAAGTGCAGAGGGACATGGACACTCACACATTAGTGGGGGGGGGGGGGGTGCCTAATTGTATAGGCACTCTGGAAAAACAGTTTGACAATTTCTTATAAAGTTAAACATGGAGTTATCATGTGACTCAGCAGTGCCAACTCTGGATATTTCCCATAGATAAGTGAAAATGTACAACCACACAGAAATCCACGCACAAGTGTTTATAGCACTATATTTAGGATAGTTAAAAATAAGAAAATAGCCAAAACTGGTTTGGCTCAGTGGATAGAGCATCAGCCTGTGGACTGAAGGGTCCCAGGTTTGATTCCGGTCAAGGCCATGTACCTTGGCTGCAGGCACATCCCCAGAAGAGGGTGTGCAAGAGGCAGCTGATCAATGTTTCTCTCTCATTGATGTTTCTGACTTTCTATCCCTCTTCCTTCCTCTCTATAAAAAATCAATAAAAATATATTTTTTAAAAACAATAAGAAAATACCCAAATTTTCCATGAGTGACTGGATGAACAGACTGTGGTATGTCCATCCAGTGGAATACAACTCAGCAATGAAAAGTAACAACCTGTTGATACACCCAACAACTTGGATGAATTTCAAACACATTCCACTGATTGAAAGAAGGGAGTCTCAGAGTGTGGCATACTACATGCTAATCTGTAGCATGTTTTTGAAAAGACAAAAGTATACTGATAGGGAACCGATCAGTGGTTGCCAGGATTTATGGGTAGAGTAAGGAGGTGACACAGTGAAAGGTCAGCATGAGGGAGTTTTGTGGGGTCAAGGAGCTATCCTGTATTCTACATGTGCATGCATGAAAAGTCATAGAATGTACACCAAAGAAAACAAGTTTACTGTTTGATAACACAAGATAGAGAGCTAACAGACATGTCCAAGGGGACAGTATAGGCAGAAGAGAGATCATGCACCCCCCAGAACTTAGCCTATAGGCTTGTATGGACATTAAACAGGCCTCTGTGGTATGACAGCAATAGACACAGAAACCACATGAGCGAGGAGGCAGGGATCAGGTAGCAGAGTCCTCCCAGCATCAGTGTGCAAGTTGGCAGAGGACCTGTGTACCCTGGGCAGCTGAAACTTTTAAGGCACACATTCCCCAGTCTTTGACTAAAGTACCTCTGGCAGGATGGAGAAATGGTCTGTGAAAAGGACACATTAGGGTAAGATGCTGTGAGTGTGCATGAGGATGATGTTGGTAGAACAGGTTCAGACTGAGTTGGATCATACCTTAGGAAAAGCAGCTGCAAAGCTCTTCGCTCCAAGAGTAATCCATGGTAGAGCACTTCAGGGCAGGTAGCAGGACCCACAATATGTAAGGCTGTCCTTGTTCATGCTTGTACTGTCTTCACCACAGTGATCCAGCAAGGGGTTGACTATGCCTTCCCTCAGATTCTAGGGCAGAAACTAGAATACTATAAAGATAATTTTTCTCTCCTTCCCTCAGGTTGTGTGTGTCCCCCTGTGGATTCTCATGTCCTTTCTGTGCCTGGTGGTTCTCTATTATATTGTGTGGTCTGTCCTGTTCCTGCGATCCATGGATGTGATTGCAGAACAGCGCAGGACACACATAACAATGGCACTGAGCTGGATGACCATTGTTGTGCCTCTCCTTACATTTGAGGTAAGCTTTCAACAGCAGAATTTCTGAGGGTCTGAAGACCACCCTTTCCTATGACAGCATCCTGTATACCTATAAGAGCAATCCACTCTTTCTAAATATCACCATGAGCTAATTCTTGGAGAGTACACCAAGAGAGAATGACAGTAAAATCAGAATGTTCTTTCTTTGGGAAGGGCTAGGGACTGACAGTGAAAAATGTACCTTTCTAGGTATGATGCATCTGTATGCATCAATTTATCTACTTTCAGGAAGAAAGTTGGATGTTGTATTTCATGTATGATTCTGTAGTGAGTTATAGGATGGACACTGTTGACTCCTCAAAACCAGCACCAGGAAGAAGTCCCCTTAATAATGCTGTTGTTGGACACTTTGCAGGTGGATGGATTTTATTTTTCCCAAAGTAGAGAGGTTCTATGGTTTCCCATGGAGATGACTTTCCCCTTGAGAGACCTGGTGAGGGAGGAGCATTATGGCTTCAGACAGTGTCCATTTTCAGATGCTGTATCCAAGAAAATCAGCTCTTTCTCTTTCTTTAGATCCTGCTGGTTCACAAACTGGATGGCCACAATGCATTCTCCTGTATCCCAATATTTGTTCCCCTTTGGCTTTCCTTGATCACTCTGATGGCAACCACATTTGGACAGAAAGGAGGAAACCACTGTATGTACTCAATATTTCAGAAATCCTTAACGTGTGTGTGTGTGTGTGTGTGTGTGTGTGTGTGTGTGTGTGTGTTTAAGGATGAGCCTGAGGACACCAACTAAAGGAGCTTGCATGGGAAAGCTAGCACTGAGGAAAATCTGGAATCTTCCAATGGAAAGGCATGCTGTCAACCTTGCTTTTCTTGCCCTGTATTACAGCCTCCATAGCAGTACACTCCAGATTGAGGTAGGACTGACCCTGGCAGGTGGCCTGTCAGATTCCATCCCATCCACTGCAACATTAGAATCAAGGTACCTCCTTTAATGGGGATCCTAGGATTAGAGAAAAATCCACATTGCCCATTGACTACTAGAAATCTTTCTAGGTTCTATTTCTTCCTAGCTTTCCCCAATGTCATTCCTGACATTACCACGTCTTGTCAGTGGTACCCTGCTAGCTCTCTTTTGTCTTCACTATATGTTGTGATTTATGAAAAGGGTCCCTTCCTCACTATACTGAAAGCTCCTTTGCATGGAGTCCCTGAACACTCCCTTCTGGAAGCCAATGAGGAGGGTGTTATGCCTCACGAGAGTCAGCACTACTCTGATGGTCCTGTTGTAAACATTCAGGAATAGTAAACCTCAGAGAAGCAGTTTTGAGGTGGCCCCATGAGCTCAGGATGCTTCCTGGCCTGCTCTTCTCCTGGATTCTGGAGGATGATAGAAATGCTTTCCTTGGATGTCACTCTTTGTCATACATTAGTTTATCCTGGGTAGGGAAGATTAGAGGATGTCTACAGAGTCTAGAATCCACAGGTATTTGAGACTTACTAGAGTAAGTACTCAAACTGGAGCACCCCTCATAATCATTGAGAGGGCCTGTGCAAGCAGACTGTCCCACCATATGATTCTGACTCAGTCTGGGCTGGGCCAAAATTGTATCCCTACCAAGACCCCAGGGACACTATCACAGTTGGTCTGGGAGCCCCACTTGGAAAACTATGATGCTCAGATCTGACTTCTTGTCCTTAGTGGATATTTAGGCCTTGTTTAATCTTCACTTCTAAGACATCGGGATGAACTTATTCAGGATGTAAAAGTAATTTGAAATTCAGTTCAAGCTAATATTTGAAAGGTTGCATTCTTCTCTTTCAGGGTGGTTTGGTATTCGCAAAGATTTCTGTCAGTTTCTCCTTGAAATCTTCCCATTTTTGAGAGAATATGGAAACATTTCCTATGATCTTCATCATGAAGATAATGAGGAAACCGAGGAAACTCCAGTTCCCGAACCTCCTAAAATTGCTCCTCTGTTTCGAAAGAAGACCAGGGTAGTTATCACCCAAAGCCCTGGGAAATACATCCTCCCACCTCCCAAATTAAACATTGAAATGCCAGATTAGACACCACTTCCTGGGGCAGAACGCAAGCGCACTGGGACACATGTGCTCCTCTACCTTCCTCTGCCTCTTTGTTTATCCCCCAGAACTGATACTGGAGCTGAGGCTCCAGGTAATTCCATCTCATGCCTTGTTTGCACTCAATGCCTGCCAGTGACTCATCACAACGTGTCACACAGGGGGCAGGTGACTGGAACATGTGGTATGGTTTAGGGTGTGTCAATGGTTGTAGATGCAATGGAGGGAGCATGTGTGAAAGGGAGAGATGAAGCTGATTCTGACCAATTGACGATGGCCAATTAGGCCAGAGAAGTAACATCTACAGAGCTGGTTTTCAAAGTGCTAAAATACCTATCAAAAGTGTTATCTGAAAATGTATTTTTAAGCCCAGCCAGCCTCGCTGCTTAGCTGATATTCGCCTGTTGTGGTGTAGTCAGTAGGAACTGTAAATAATCCTCTCTGGCACCATGTGTGTATCAACACAATCATTACTGTTTGTGTTCCTGCTGTGGAAGTAGTTTCTCTTTGGGCATGCTGACAGCAATTTTTAATGGTCCTATCAGTGAGCCCTTTCTGATGGAGTGACTCCGTGCTTGTATAGTATTTATATAAACATTTTAGCATTGTAATATACCGTGTTAAATCCTAGTTATGTACAGTATATTCTGTTAAAGTATTTTTTTACAAGCTTGTACTGGAGACATACATCTTCTGTTGCAGAAGTAGAAGTCGGTGGCACACCTGTCCCACCCACTGTGGTGCCACTCCTTAATAGGACATCACCATTTCCCCTTGAATTTCTGCACATACATAGTAGCTGCTACTGCCAGAACAGCCAAAATAAAGCAAGAAATGATCTGTGCTTTTCTAACAGTCTGAGAATACTTGCTTGTCAGAACACTATCAAGCATGACTTAAAACTAGAACACTGGATGAAGTTGCTGAAATTAGCTAGGAACAACCAATAGAATTGTGCATATGAGAAGATCTGAGGCTTTCTGTCTGCCTTCAACAAGAATGCTTCTGGCTGGGCTTGTGCTTTTAACTAGGAAAACAGTTGCTCCAAGAGCTGGTGGTAAAACCATGAGTCAAAGCAGATCCTATAGTTAAACAGCCTTCTGCCTGGGAACAAGTAGGGAATTTTTTTAAAGGAGGGTAAAGGGATACTGGCATTCTCACCCAGAAAAAGAGTGGACGATTTAAGGTGGGCATCTGCTAACTTGTCTAAACTGAGCTCTACTGATGTCTACCACATACGTGACTCTAGCTGCGCCCTGGCCTCCAGCCAGACTGTTCTGTCTTGGGGGAAGGGAGACATTTGGAACTGTGTAGACTTTCCTGCTTGGTGTGTAACAAGTGTAGATCAGCCCACTATTTTTGCTCCCTTTAGCTGTTCAATAAACTGGTTCCTCGTTTTCTATGCACTCTGTGTGGCTCTTGCTTTAGATATGGTCAGGACACTGAAATTGTTCTGATCCAGATGGAAGGAAACTGCTAGCTGCCACAAGTGGCTGAGAAATGTGGTAGTGGGTGAACATCCCTAATGAGTCTTCTGGTACAGTGTGAATGCAGTTCTGCAGTTGTTACAGCTCAAGAACCTTACAAAAGTGTTCTGTGGTTCTAAGACAATCTTAAAGCTGAAATTGGCTATTTGGTGGTCCCAAGACATTGCCTGGTCACATCAGTGGCTGAGTATTGCTTATGAAATAAAATAAGTATGTGATTTCTGTCTAGCTCACTCTAGCTGCCTATGCAGTTTAATGAGTATTTAAATTGTATGTCTTTTCAGCCCATGCTTCACATCAACCATCAAGGAAGTCCACCGTTTGCTGGTGACAGATTATTTATCATTTTGAAAGCTCAGTAGATTTCAGATTAGTTGTTGGACAAAACATAGTAGCTATGATTTAAGTATCAGATACTTTGCTACCTAATGTACATCCATTGAATCCTCAGGACCCCATGAAGCAAGTGCAACTGCTATTATCCCCATGAGTAAATAGAACCTCAGAGAGGTCAAGTAACAGGCCCAGAGTCTGCAACTAGGAAATGTTAGGTATAGATGCCAGTGTTCTCCAGCCAACAGTAGGATCTCCATGACACCCCTCTTTCCCTCTGCATACTGCATGTCAAGAGTATACCCAAAGACTCATTAGGCATGGTGACTCTCCCCTACATGCCTTGGCCATTGAAGTCCTTAGCATAATCTGAACAGAGCTTGGTTGAGGCAGGGGTGAACTCATGATCCCCACCTAGACTCAGCAAGACCTAGGCCTGTGCCCCCTGCTATCTGAGTTGGTGTCCTTCAGACCAAGGCTCTTACTCCCACAGAGTTCCCCAGGCATGTGGAGGCAGGGGGTATTGCTCATCCTGGAAGTCCAACCCAGGATGCTGTAGAGCTGACAGGAACACCAGGACTTGGATTCTGTAGTGCCCTCTGTTCTGAGACCAGTGGACCCCAAAGTCCTCACTCAGGAGGGCCTCACAACCCTTGCAGAGATCACTGCAATACCAGGAAAGATGCTGGAGAGGGCGCTGCTGGGCCCAGGATGTGTTCAGGGGCAGAGAAAGATTACTATGAATAAGGATTAAACAGTGAAATCAGCCCTAGATGGTTTGGCTCAGTAGGTAGAATGTCAGCCTGCAGACTGAAGGGTCCTAGGTTCAATTTTGGTCAAGGGCATATGCCCAGGTTGTGGGGTCGATCCCCAGCGGAGGGAGGGTTGGGGGTGTGCAGGAGGCAGCTGATGAGTCTTATCATTGATATTTCTATTTCTCTCCCTCTCCCTTTCTCTCTCAAATCAATAAAAATATATTTAGAAAAAAGAGTGCATTGGACAAGGAAATGTAGACAGACAACCACAATTTCACAACACCTCCCCAAATCCCTGCTCTGCTCAGCATCTTCAGTAGTAACTAACTTTTAGAACCCACAGTGATAGCTGAGCTGATAAAGAAACCCCCTCAGAAGGGGGGCAATTATACCAGTATACTGATAGATTCAAGTTCCCAAATAAATAGGGAAGTATACCATAGACATTGAAGAAGAACAGAATATTGCAAATATAGCAATCATCCTTTCTTTTTTAAATGTTTTTGCAGATTTATAGATCTATTGCCTTAAGTTTAGGGCCAAAATGACTGACAATCTTGGGCTTCTGCATTCTGTTCCCAAAATCAACACTAGCAAACTATAGAAGGAAGAATGAAATTGTAAAATATACATATCAGAAAAAAACACATAAAAGAACCAAAGAGACAAAAGAAGAGAAGAAAAAAATAAAATATTCATATTAAAAGTGTAATCTAAACAATAAAACAAAAGAAACTCTTGGGGAAGACTGAAGAATGTGGTGAGCTGTTACTCGTATTTGGGTGGAGGTAGTGGGAAGTTGGGAGGGTCCATAGCCTGCATAGATGCAGATGGCTGGATAGGAAGTAGGAAAAGTGTAAACTTCTACCTCTACTACATTGTGGAAATCAGAGGCAACATATCAGGCCACAGATGCCACAAACTCTCGGGTAATACCAGCACAATATGAGTAAAAGGGAGGAAGGAGTCAATAGGGCTTAGAGTCTGTATTAATAACCACCTGAAATCACCTTAGTGGATGAGGCAGAACTTTTCAAACTAATCTATAATGATAAAAACATAATATGCTAATTAAACCAGGTGACCTTCTGGACGAAGCCGTGGCGGTGGGGGTAGAGGCAGAGGCGGCTTCTGTGGTGGGTGGGGGACTGAGCCCCTTGCTCAGTGCATAGGGCCTCTAGCCTATATAATAAACAGCTAATATGCTAATTAGACCGAAGAACAAAATGACCTTCTAGATGAAGCCGGGCTGCAAGAGCTGGCAGAGGCTGTGAGGGGCTGTGAGGGCCAGCCAAGATAGTTGGAGCTGTGAGGGCCGAGCCCCTTGCACGAATTTCATGCATTGGGCCCCTAGTCATTTTATTTATTTTATTTTATTTATTTTAAAAATATATTTTATTGATTTTTCACAGAGAGGAAGAGAGAGGGATAGAGAGCTAGAAACATCAGATGAGAGAGAAATATCGATCAGCTGCCTCCTGCACACTTCCTACTGGGGATGTGCCTGCAAACAAGGTATATGCCCTTGATCAGAATCGAACCTGGGACCTTTCAGTCTGCAGGCTGACACTCTATCCACTGAACCAAACTGGTTAGGCGGCCCCTAGTCATTTTAATAAAAGATGCAGACAGGACTAGTAATAGAGTCTGAAGATCAGAGTAAATCAGGCAGAGTAAGGCTGGGTATGAATGCAATCCTGAAACTTGGCAAGATGTAAAATTTATTCCCGGATCCGATTGAGAATTTTTTTTTTAATCAGTCATCTGGACTATAAAATATTAGATAACTTCAAAAGAGAAGAACCCCCTTCCACCTTCATTTTCTGCTGCTCATCATTATCCATGTAGAAAATAATTCTTTTAGAACAAAATGTTTCAAAAGTCTGGTTGCCTAGTAAAGAGACACTGTGAGAAAAAGGGGCTTCTCCTCTGATGCTCCCCGGGGACCTTGGCTTTGCAGCGCCCCCTCTAGGAACTGCCATGTGACCACAGGTGTCTACCCCAGGGTTGTGAGGACACACCAAGTAAGGACTAAGGGTCTGCCCGCCCCATCTCAGAGGGCCCACCCCCGCACCCAGCTCTGGTGCTCCCGTCAGATCGGGTTCCTCAGGCAGAGATGTCGTCAGGCTGTGCACTCCCGCCCCACCTCCGATGGGGACCTGGGGGAGGCCGACACTTGGTCTGAGGGGCACAGACCCAGGTCAGCACCGGGTGGGGTCCCAGGCCATCCAGACCAGGTGGGTCCCCGAATTCCTGACTCAGGGTCCTCCCCTCGACCCTGGCAGGTCTTGGTTCCTTCCACATCTGACCTGGGGCTGGGGAGCTGCTGGGCACTCTGGGAGTGGACCCGGCCCCTGTTAGCACCCTGGGTAACCCCAGAAGTGGTTCCGGAAGTGACGTCGCTGCCTTCGGTCTGGGAAGTCAGAGGGAGCTGAGCGCCATCTTCAGAAGGCCGGCTTCGGGCCGGGAGAAGGGAAAGGCGCTGAGGGGAGCCATCTCAGGTCGGCGGGGACGGGCCCAGACTCTGCCTGGAATCAGGTGAGGACCAGACGGAGGTCCCCTGGGACATGGTTCAGCCCCTGCCGGGAGCCCTGGGGAGTGAGGCCCACGGACCTCCGTTCGGGTCTCGGGGTTGAGGGCCTCCATGGGGGAGGGGGGGTCTGGCCTCCGGGTTCACAGAAGGAGGATCCACGACCTGCAGGCCTCATGGTGACGGCCGTGGGGGAAGACCAGGTGCCTCCGGGTCCTAGAGCAGTGGGTCCTGCGGGGTGACCACCAGCAGCGAGGACTAACTTCTGCATCTTGCGGGTTGAGATACTCGGGGGCTCCGTGTAGTGGCCGGGTCTCAGGTCCGTAGAGGGTGCCCGGGACCTGCCCAGAGTCAGTGTGGGGACCCTGAGGAAGATTGGGGGTCCTGGACCTCAGAACAGTGTCTGTCCAACAGGCCTGCTGGGGTGGGGGAGGGGTGATCTCTCACATTGTGTTTTGTAATTTCTGGATCTGGGTCTGAGACACTAGGAGTTTGGTAGGAGGAGCAGGGCTACACGAAGCAGAGGGGGGATCGCTAGGGGTTTGATAGGAGGAGCAGGGCTACACGAAGCAGATGGATCCCAGAATAGCATCCATCCGGCAAGCCTCCTTGGGGGTAGGGGAAGGGTGATCTCACATGTTGTGCTTTGTGATTTCTGCATTAGGTCTGAGATACGCTGGGGTTCACTGTAAGGAGCACAGCCACAGGACCACTGAGGGCACCCTGGCTCCCACAACTAGGGTATCTCATAAAAACCTACCCTGCTATCAACCTTTGGGATGCTTCCGGTTAAAAGACCAAGTTGAGACTTTCCTAACTTCTGTATCCAGGACTGAGTGAAACTCAAGACTTGGTATAAGGTGTAGGAACTCAGGTCCTCTGAGGGGATGGCAGAGGTACTGCCCGGAATCAAATGGCATGTGATGCATTCAGATAAGTCTGAGGGACTGTGGGGTTTCGTATAACAAGCCCAAGGTAGGCAGAGGAAGGATCCAGGGCCTACCAGGATCAAGGGGAGGACCCTGTGTCAGGACTGCGGGGACCCAGACTCCCAATGTAGAGGCCGCACAGAACACCACCTTGCTCTCAGCCTTGGAAAGCCCCAGGGAGGGTGACCACATGTGGTGTCTCCTGACTTCAGCATTCAGGTCTGAGGGAGAGTGGAAACTTCATAAAAAGTGTAGGGCCTCAGGTCCACAGATGGGATGCTGAGGCACTGCCCAGAGTCAAGGTGCTTTTCCTGACTTCTGCATCCAGGTCTGACAGGCTCTGGGGTTAGGTGTAAGGAGCATGGTTTCAGGTGGGCAGAGAGAAGGGTCAAGTTGAAGACCCCAAGGGAGGCCTGAGGGAATCCAGGCACCCTAAGAAGAGGGGAGTCCACAGAAGTCTGCCCTGCTGAAAGTCTTGGGAGGCCCTGTGGTGGATGAACATGCAGAGAGGAACCACAGAAGCCAAGACCTGATGTCCGCCCTGGGAATTCAGGGAAAACATCATATGTGGCAGAGCAGAGGAGCCAGGTCTTGCCCAGAGTCTAGGTGAATGTGCAAAGGGAAGACTGAGGGGCCCAGCACCCCACAACAGAGAGGCCACGTGTTACCCCTACTGTGAACCCTGGGAGGCTGCCGGTCAATGACCACATGCTTTCTTCCTGACTTGGGCATCTCAGGTAGACAGAGAGGAGTTTCCAGCTCCAGCCAGGAGTCACCCTAAGGATCCTGCGGGAAGAAGAGGGGACTCCACCCCCTGAGGGCTGAGGGGTCAGGCTCCAGGAGGGAAAAGAAGGGCTGCAGGGCTCTCCAAGGATACCAGGTAAGGACCCAGATTAGGGCTCAGGAACCGCCTTAGCACACTCTGAAGTATGTCTGAGGTTCGTAAGTGTCACAAGTGTCCCGAGTGTTGCCAGCAGTACCTGGAATCCTCATGCTAGGCCTGTGGATTTGGGTTGCTTCCAGACTTCTGCCTTAGGAGTGGCAAAGGGAAGTTGAGTGCATTGTCCTGAAGGTGCTGGATTCAGGGCAACAATGGGAGGGTCCCAGGCCAGTGGTCGGCAAACTCATTAGTGAACAGAGCCAAATATCAACAGTACAATGATTGAAATTTCTTTTGAGAGCCAGATTTTTTAAACTGAAACTTCTTCTAATGCCACTTCTTCAAAATAGACTCGTCCAGGCCATGGTATTTTGTGGAAGAGCCACACTCAAGGGGCCAAAGAGTCCCATGTGGCTCACAGCTGCAGTTTGCCGACCACAGTCCCAGGCAATGCTGGTAATCAAAGTGTGGGTCTTGAGGCAGGGGAATAGTACCTCCCGCCTGAGTAAAAATAGGGACCAGCTGGCATAGGCTCTGCTGGCACAACTGGGTCACTCGGGCATGATAGTCAATGTGGTGTGTCCTCAAGTCCACCTTGGAGGTCTCAGAGAGATGATGGACATGTCCTGCAGTATTCATTCCAACTCAGCAGAAGGGAAAGGTTCCAGGTACTCCACGAGTGAACATGGGCAGCTTGGGCAGGAAGGAGGATTCCACACTCCAGACAATGGGTGCCCTGCACCCAATCTGTGGTGCTGTCAGCCCTGGGAAAGGCCTGGCATGGGTCTGCAGAGGTGGTTCCTCCTCACGTTTGTCTCAGGGCACTCAGAAAGGACAGAGCCTTGATCAGAGGGGATAGCTTCAGTTTATGAAAGGAGACACTGAGGTTGTGGAAGGGTCCTAATAGTTTGAATGTTTTCTTGTGGAAAACTGGCCTTTCCTGGGTATGTGCTCCAGTAACCACCTGGGGTTTGAAAGTGCAGTTGGGTACTTCTGCTTCAGGTTGGTCAATATAGCCTGCTTTTCCAGTTCCACAACCTTCTCAGGAGCTACATTTTCTGGGCACTGCAGAGTTTCCCCAATGTGAAGGAGCCCTGTGCACCACGAGAGAAGCACTGAGATGTTTTACCTTCCATAAACCAAAGGCTTGCTATGAGAGAAAACAGTTCTTTAAAGTTACGCCCACGAGAGGCCAAGCTGATTTCACCAAAGGGACATGGAGTGAGCTGGGTACTGGTGACTGAGCACTTCTGATGTGTCAAACTCTGTTCATGGAATTTTGGGTGAGGCCAGGGGAGAGAGGGAAAAGAAGAGGACAGAGCCTGGCCCACTAATGGGCAGGTCCCAGTCCGACTGCTGTGGGCAGCATGTACAAGTCAGAAGGGCCCTGACTGCTGTGGGGAACCCACAGGCAATCGGGTCTCTAGCTCTTCACCAGGTGAAAGGAGCTGGTGTGGGACCTCAACACTGAGGGGTGAGTCAATGGGCCCCAGATGCCTTGCGCAGTGAGGGTGGGGCAGGTGTGTGAAGTCAGGGAAACAGCATGAGTCTGGAGGCAACCCGACTCTGTTTGTGTGCTGTGCAGCCTCCCCTGGTGTATCACAATAAACACACATGCGTGCACACAGGTGACAGCACATGCAGACTTGGACCTGTCCCTGCGTCTCAAGTCACCAGTAGGAACTGAGGCCCAGTGTGGACAGAAGGGTTCACCCAGGTCGTAGGAACTTGGCCTACGGAACCCTAACCTGGGCCCCATGCTGTCCCTTTGAAGGTGTGCTGCTTACAGAACCACAGCCCCACCACCACAGTTTCAAAAGAAAAAAAGCCCCAAACTCCTGAGCAAGGTCCTGGGAATACTCTTGGAGGGGTGTGAGCTGCGCTCAGGGTGTCACACCTTGCCAGCGATCACTCCTCAGCCATACCTCTCCCTTCCCAGAGCAGGGCCTGAATCAGCCTCTCCAGCAGCAGCTCCCACCAGAGGTCGTCTTCCCATCCTTGTGAGCAATGTGGATGGCGATGGTACAATTCCTCTGGCTGCTCACTAGGGTTGCCAACAAGTCTCCAGAGTCTTGACCACATTTAAGACAAAGCCTGCATAAGGCTGCGGGAAGGCGAGGCAGGAGAACTCCATCTCCCTAGAGATCCGTGGGCCTCACGTGGCCTGGGGAAACCCACAAGTGTGAATGTCAGTAAGCATCATGCATCAGCCCTCCATGTTTATGGTCTGTGTGCTGACCTCTCCCCAATGTCCCCTGGGGCCTTGGAACCTCACTGACAGGGATGATGGGAGAGCAGAGAGTGTTGGCTCATTCTTCCTATCCCCATGCAGTCAGCGACCAGGCCCAATGGAAGGGGCTGGCGTTGCAGACGCCTCATCCATCAAATGGAGTACTTGGCGGCTCAAAGAAGAAGATGGCGACAGGTAAGGAGAGGCACTCAGTACAGGATGTGGTCAGTTCCACAAAGGAGGTCACTGAGGCCAGGGGAGCACAGGAGGGAGAAAGGGTGCTTGGGCTTCGCACCAGGTGAGTGGGTTCTAGTCCTCTCCCAGCACAGACTCTCCTAGGCTTTGTTTCTTTTCCTCACCCCCCCCACACCCCAGCACAATAAGCTCTCTCCTCTTTTCACCCCAAGGCACTGCAGGTCCCCAAGCACCCTGGTCCCTCTTCCAGGGCTGCAAAACCTTGCGATGCAACCTCAGCTGAGCCTCGGGATACCACCGTGTGAGCTCAGATCATCCTGCCAGTTGTCTCCGTTGGGCTCCTTTGGGAGCCACCCTCCTCCATCGCCTGGGTGCACCACTGCTATCCATTCACAGCAGGCACACCTGGCCCCACTGCAGCCTATAGAAAGGAATAATAGGAACAGGAACAATTGTCACTGGTACCCACATACCATGCCCATATCAGACTCTGGGATGGACATGATCCAGGGATCCTAGAATTCAATCCTCAAATAACTGGGTGGGACAGTGACACTGTCACCCCATTCTATAGTTGAGAAGGTGACACCTAAGGATGAAAAGATGACCCTCGATCTTGGGGCCCTGATTGCCTCACCTCCTGTTCTTGCCTCTTTTCCTTGTACCTGAGGAAGGGGGTCCTTCCTCCTCTTTGGAGGGCAGAGCTGTGCATTGGCAGGAGCAGAAACCTGGGCCAAAGTCTCATCCAGGTCCTAGTTCCTGTTCCCTAACAGGACAGTCAGAACTGGTGGCTACACATCATCATCATAAGGCCTGAGCCTCAGGACTGCACTCCACATGAACACCCCTACTGTGCATGTCTCTCCTCTCCTGTCAGCTACTATGTCCTCATGTTTATGAAACACAGCAACTGTCAAAGACAAGGCTCCAAGGACAAAAGATACCACCTGTTCACTCTCTTCCCAACCCAGTGTCCTGCCAGTAATCCCTGGGCCCAGCTCCTCTGCATTCATTTCCTTTCTCTCGGGCTGGGTCTCCTGTCCCTGGGCTCTGGACCCCACCTCTTGCTCATCCCAGGACCTTATCCATAAAGAAAAGGAATTTACAGAGGTAATCAAATTAAAATGAGACTCTCCTCCAATGACCCGTGTCCTCATCTAAAGAGGGAATTTGCAGGCAGACATACACACATCAGAACACCTTCTAAAGATGAAGACTGAGACCTACAAGCCAAGGGGTGCCAAAACTTGCCTGAAAAACACCAGAAGCTGGAGACAGGGATGGACAGATTCTCTCTCAGACCTCAGTATAGGCAAAACGGACCCACATTTCCATCTCTGACCTCCAGCCTCTGCAACAGTGAGACAATACTGGTACACAGTTCTAGAACTGTGGTGCTTTCATGTGACTACCCCAGCAAACAACCACAGAGGCATAGCTCTTTCCCGCACATATCCACAGGGTAGAGAATGGTTTCACCATCCACAACCCATCAAATACATTCTTTCATATCCACATTTTCTTCTAGCCTATATTTTTCTGCTTGCATGGTAGCCCACTGTGGACCCCAAGATTGACTGATGTTCCCCTTCTGATGAAGAGTCACAGATCACTTTGCATTTTCTACTACTATAAGGGACACTGCCACAAACATTCATTGACTATACCAGGAGGCCTGGGTCACATGCACGCACTTCTGAGATGCTCACTTACACCAGCAAATGATTTTCCACAGAAGTTCTTGTATATATTGCCGACAGTCCAGGGGACCATTTCCTCATATGCTTGTCGGCTGTGAGCATCATCTATGTGCTTAATCTTTGCCCACTTGACAGGTGACAAAGTGTCTCTCTATTCATTGGGTTTGGATTATTTATGGCAGAGGCTGGATGTTCCCCTGTAGCGGGGCCATTTGTGTTTATTCTGCTGGGGTTTATGCCTCATTTCCACCATGGAGTTTTGGGCCCTTTTCTCGTCAAAGCCACAAAATCACAAGGAGATCTGATCTGCATTGGTGGCATCCTAGGGAGAACTGAGATCCCTGTAAAGGCACGAAGCGGGGTGAGTGCCCTCCTACCTCATGATGTAGAGTACCTGCTTTGTGGCCTGAGGAAGACACACTCTTCCACTTCCTTTTGCTTCTTCTCCTGCGCAAGGACAGGAGGGATAATGAGTCCAGGTCATTAGGGATGAGACAACAATGTTGGGTAACATAACAGAACAGTCTTCTACTCAGCAGGGATAGGAAACCACTAGGACCAAGGAGGTTCCAACTGGTGGGAAACACATGTGTCACCTTACTCAGGGTTTGGTTCTGCTAATCATAGCAGTGGCTCTCTCCTGCCCTACCTGTTCAAGGATCACATGATGGCCCAGCCAACTGCATAGAAAACCATGTAATGTAAGTGGATCATGTTCTTACAGCCCAGCAGAGCCCCATCTCTAGGAGAAGAACCCCCCCCTCACATCATCAAATTGAAAGGATTTGGGGACCTTACAATCTCATTCCCCTCAAGATAAATCCTAGGTAGGCCCACTGGGAGGGTTGTTATGGGCAGCCAGGTGAGCACCACACAGCCTGGGGTCTGGCTGAGGTGGTGACACCCTAAGGGCCAAGCAGGAAGCAGGGAGGACAGACCTGTGTGTGTGGACCACTACAGTTATTTCTGTGAGCAGAGGCAGCTGACGCCCATACACTTACACACACACACACACACACACACAAACGAGGATGGTGGACAAGTGAAGATAGCCAGAGGAACACACAGAAAAATGTGGCCTGAGCTGGGGCAGGAGTGCTTCCAGCTCCACAGTAATGCACAACCCTGGAGCACTATCTTTCAGAGGGCCCAGCAGACCTATAGCAGAACTAAGAATCCCTGCTCCCTTCTGGAGACTCAGGTCTCCTGGCCCCACTGGCCATGGAGGTGGCTAAGCTCTAGGTTGACCCAGCTGAGTCTATCACACAGGACAGTCCTCCTCCTCCCAGTAGTCCAGGGTGACAGCAAGTGTGGAGAAGAGTACCTCCCAGGACCTGATGAGGAGAGGATTCTGGGACTCTGAGACCACAGAGCAGCAGGCCAGTATCCTGGCTGCTCCTCAGCTGCTCCAGTACTGCTAACAAGTGACTGTTGACACCCACTGGCTTTGGTGAGCTACCCCGTGCTGACGGAGACAAAAACTCCTTTTCTTGCTGGCTTACAAAGGCACATATACACATACATCCTTAAGTAACACACCAGGACACAGCAGCACTCCATGATGTAGCAGCACAAGTGCCAGGATTCTGCAGGCACTTAGCTGACGCACAGGTAAGCAGTAGGGTAGAGGCTTAGACAGGCATGCAGATCGCTGTTGCTAGGAGACATTGTTGGCCTCACAACACAGGCTCACAAGATGACCAGAGTAGATTGGGACCTCCTGACCGTGAGCAGGGCTAAGCAAGCAGAGGGCCGAGGCTTGGGGTGAAGGCGGTGCTGGGGAAGGAGTATCTGGGTGCAACCTTTGCAGAAAGCCAGGGAGAGCAGCTGTTGCCAGAATTGTGAGAAATCTGGGGAGGGGCTGTGGAAAATCTGGTGGAGGAGGATCTAAGGGAAAACCTGGAGGCGGAGCTAAGGGCTGAACTCTGAGAAAGCTGGCGAGAATCTGTGGTCTGGGTTACAGGGAGCTCTGGAAAAGCTGGTGGAGCAGTAACCTGGGAAGCTGTGGAGAAGGCTGAGCTGAGGCATGCACTGTGAGAAAACTGGAGAGGATCTGTGAGGGAGTGGGTAGAGGGAAGCTGAGGAGGTGGAGCTCAGAGACTGTGAAGGAGGCGATTAGTGGGGAGAGCTGGGTGACAGAGCGGGCACACCAGTGGAAAATAGCTCTGGAGTAGATGGGAAGGAACTGTACCAGAGGCTGAACTGGAGGGGGCGGGGGGATGGTCTGTGGGAAAGAGCTACAGGAGTACCTGGGGGCAGAACTGTGAGAAAGTAGGGGTTGGAGCTGCAGGGTGGAGGTGGATCTGGGGTTGAAGCTGGGCAGAGGGGATGGTTTGCTGTGGAGATTTAGGGCTCAACTGCACATACCTGGCTACAGAGCAGGGCGAAACTAGAGGGGAGCTGAAGAGGATTAGCTTCTGGGGAGCGGGGAGCGGGGCACGGGGAGATTGTACCTTTGTGCACTGGGAACCATGTAGCAGGTGGCTTCCCACTCAGTGACCAAGGCCAAACAGTGCCCTTTTGATTACCATGACACCTGCCCTCAGTCTGCCCTGCACCAGTTGACATGCGCCAAAGTGGCAGCGCAGGGCCTGAAAGACCTAAGGGGACCCTGAGAATGGACCGCGGGGGATATGGAGGCCCCAGACAATACTACTAGACTGAGTCCTGCACCTGAGGTCTGAATGCCCAGGCCAGCTCTGCTTTCTGCAAGATCATCCACGCTCCTACCCAGCCCACCCTAATCCCTGGTAGTGCCTTGTAGTGTCTTCACATTGGCATTTTTTGTTGCAGGTGAGAAGAAAAAATCCCCATTGTGTTTCCTGATGACTCTCAGTGCTGACATGTTTCAAGCAAAACCACCTACCCTATTGGCTGTTTCTTCTCTTCTAGCTCTCAGTTAGGGGCTCAACCCTCTCAGTGCCACCACACTTGACTCCTCTGGACCACTGACCTCCTACACACTTCCTCACTTTTACTTGATGACCAAGACCAGTGCCCCTGCCTCTAAAGTGCCTAATCAGAAAAAAATGCTACACTTTCTTGTCCCTGTGGCTTCTCCCTGAGGTTAGGCTTCATGGTCTGGGGCCAGTGCTGTTACCTAAGTCTCCCACACTGGCCTGGACAACCCTTTCTTTCTTCTTTCAGTGGGTCCTCCAAGGTGCCATCAAACTGCACATTTGTTCTCATCAACCCCAGAAAGGAAACCCTGTGGAGTCCTCTCTTATTTAAGGGCAAACACCTGGGGCTCATAGGAGAGCCCTCCAGTGGTCCCAGCTCTTCCTCATCGCCCTCCGGGTCACAGTGCTGCGGAGTCCCTGCACTCTGGACATCTGCATACCTTCTATCAGGACTCTGCCTTTGGTGACTGTGCTTCCTGAGGCCTGGAGCCCCTGCGTCCTCCAGTCCTGGCAAACTCCTATCCTTTCAGGTACAACTTTAGCATCCCTTCTTTACCACACAACCAAGCATCAGGTACTCTTGTGTCCTAGTTCTGGTAGCACCCTGTACATTCCCACATGCTTTCCTTTATTGGGCTCGTACCTCCCAGGGTTGTAACTCTTGATGCTTAGAGCCCTCAGGGGCTCTGAGGTCATTGAAGGCAAGGCTTGTGTCTTACTGGTTTCTCTAAACTGGGTGCTCTGTCCACAGTAGTTGCATAGTAAATGTTGACTCAACAGAAGACTTTCTTTTCCAGTGAACTGCACCTACTCTCTTCTTGCATAAGCTGGAGGTAACACGAATGCTGGCCATGAGGTGAGAGACAGCGGTACCTTAAAAAGACTTAGGCTTCAGGGCTGCAGAGACTTTAAAGACCACCAGGTCCAACTCCATCCATGCTGGCCTCCCCTCCTCAACTCCACATTCCAAAATGGTTTCCAGCTGCTGTCACTGAGGAACCCAGAACCAAGTGTGGGTGTTTCAAGACATTAAGGAGGGTCTCTTGACTGGCCAGCTTGTGGTGTTCCTCCCAAATCCTCTTGTTTGAAGAAATAGTACTTTTCCAATGAGCTAGAGACACTCTATGGCTCCTGGTGGGAGACAGTAATGGCACTACGGAAGGACTCCCTTTTCTGACATTCTTTGTGCTGAGAACAGTGTGTATGATCTCTCCTTTGGGTAGCAGAACAGTAAAGGTGAGGAGGGTGATCTAATGATGGGGACCTTCAAGGGTGGTGGCTGCGAGGTCAATTCCATGCCAGGTGGGCTCAGGGAGAGTGGCCTGGCCACGTTTCAGGTGGGGTTGAGATGGTCTTGGCTGCCACTGTCTTATAGACCCAGTTGCAACTCAATCCTGACTGTTAGTACAGATAAAACATTGGCACAGAAACCTAAAACGGTATGTTTTCTGATTGCTAGGTGACATTCTCTACCAACTGCTACCCATCCCCTCTCAGGAACAAAGTCCTGGCAGGTAAGAGCCCAGTAAATGAAGGTAGGTCCACCTCACCTGCCAGACCAGGCTTCCTTCTGCCTTCCACTGCTAGACCTTGCACAGGTGCCCTGCAGATCTGGCAGTTCTCAGGGGATAGCGAGGCCTTCTTGGGATTCCTCCTGCTCCCTCCCAGCCACCTGCCATAACTCTGTAGGCCCCTACCCACACACACTACTGCAATGCTCACTGCCTCCCAGGGCAGATGAGAGGCTCCTCCTCAAGCTCCACTTTTCCCTAGCCTGCAGTTCCATCCCATAACTCACTCAGTCTTCCTTTTAAGAAGTCCATGCCATTTCTGCCACTGCTTTTTGAGGGGGCTGTGCTCCTGAACACAGCCACCTCTTTATAGCCCAGAGCACTTGACAAAAGTCAGCCTCCCTTTCTTGTCCCCCTGCTGACAACCTGGAGAACTCCTTGTCCCCCATGGCCCTCTGAGCACTTACCTTTGCAGTTTGCTGTCCCTCTTTACCCCGGTGTGCATCATTTGGTTCTGAGACCCTGAGAGGGTTCCAGTTTGCTCTTGCCACCGGTTTTTTTGCAACCACCCTGCCCAGAACTACTTGTCCCAAATTCCTGCTTTCCCTCCTCAGCATCTCCTATTTCCTCTTCCAAGAGCTGCCTGTGGTTCATCCTTCTCCTGAGCTGCTTGTCTTTTTTTGTGTGTGTCAAGTTGTGGGCAGGTATTGTGAAATTAGGATGCTAATCCCACATTGATGGTTTATGCTTCATATCCCTCCTTGTGCCTCTTAGGGACTGATTTCTTTCTCCCTGCAGGCCTGCTTTGCACACACTGTTCTCCTAGACTTTTCAAATTGTAAGCGACCCCACAGGTCAGGGACTGTCCTGCTGCCCCTCCCGCTGCAGGCTGCCTGCCACCTGGGATTAGAGATATCCTGAGACTTTGTGCCCTTGGGTCCAGCAGTCTGCCTGTGACAAAGGGCTCCTTGTTTCCAAGACACTTGGTCACCACTTGGCCTCAGTTCCGTGTACTGGATTACTGCAGGAGGACATGGGCCACCTTGACTGTGTGGGAAGACAGCAAGCCTTCATACTTCTCCCCCAACTCTCCCATTTGGACTCCTGAGCCTCAGGCCTGTTTCCAATATGCACGCTCCCCTGCATATTGGAAACAGGCCTGAGGCAGCTCTGGTCGTCTCTGTCACTATTAGCACAGTCCAGATCGAGTGGTCCATCCTGAGTGCAGTACTTAATTCTGGTTTTGTCTTCCTGGCACTCCAAGGCTGTGCAAAGAAGCTGCTCTACAAGGATCCTGCAGATATGGACAGGGGACTTGGACTCTCTGGTTAGGTGTGAGGCCTTCTCACAGAACGTGGCACAGCAGAGTTAGCACCTTAGGAGTTTCTGTGAACTTCTGGCACCCCTTTAATCACATTCATATTACAAATGGTTACATTAACTTTAATTGGGGGTGAGGGCTAGAAGCCACTTATTTCCATCATTCCTGGTCTCTTTATGTGTTCTTTACTGTCCTTAGACACTGAGAAAATAAGCCACGTCCCTTGCTCTGGGCCCTCCCTATCTCTTGGGTGTGCTTGCAAACATCATACTGTGCAGTGCAGCTGCTGTGTTTAGACGATTTGGGTATGGGGGACCTGGAGCATGTGTTGCCAGCCCAGGACCATGGTTACAGGGCACTAATGGCTGGACTAATGGGCCATGTGCAGAAGACCTATTCTGCTGACTTTTGAGTATCTGCTTACTGTGGCCACTATCGAAAGAACAGAAGGTGCATGAAAAATCGGGTCAAAGGATGCTTGTGAGGTGTTACCAGGAGGCAAGAACATTCACAATTTGTGAGTATTCTCCCAGTTCTTTTTCTATGCATTTTCTCTTTACCGAGTTGTTTATGCTGTAATGCCTTTTTGTCTTATTTCTGAAAGATTCCGCAGAAGACATCTCACTAGGCTCAACACCTCATTCTGGAGTGTATTGATACAAGACTCTCCCTGCACAAGATTACTGAAACCCTCAGGACTGGCCCACTATACCTTGGACCCAGTGACATCCTCGGCTCTGAATCTTCAGCACAGGAGGCCTTCCTTAAGCATACACGCACACATTTTACTGAGTCTCCCAACTCATTGTCAGATTTGGCACTGTGTTTCCCCAACCTCCAACAGTCTTGGTTGCCCACGTTCCAAAGTTCACTCACCCAGTACATAGTTGGTGGTCCCTTTGGGAAGGGCTGGGGGATCATTCCAATGTCTTCCTTCCATGGTGCTGCAACATTCTTTTCTCTGGGGACCCATTCACCTCCATTTTCCATGGTTCAGGGGAAGAACCTTGGCAAGGCATTATGACTGGTTTATTGTGGTAGCTGCCCTTAGCCCCCTGTTGTCCGTATTTGCTCTTTTGAGTTTCCATTTTAGGCTGTATATATGTCAGTTGGAAATCAGTTGTGCCCCCAAGGAGGCCATGTTTTATCGTCCACCACTGCCTGCCTTTGGTGAACTCCTTGTCAGTGGTATTCCTTATCATGGGCCCCTGGCTCCTTCAGTGTCTCCCTGGGATCTCTATTGCAGTTTCTGGAGAGGGAAGGTATAGTCCCTTTTTTCCCCTTTCCAGGCTCTGCATGCCCTGTCTGTGTTGTGTGATGACTTCATTCTGGTTGGGTCCTGCCTGCCAATAGGCTTCCACCTCTCCCTGGTTTTTCTGGGACTGACTGGATTGTAGCACTGACAGTCCCTCAGAAAATTGGGACAGTTAGTCACCTTCCCTGCACGGATGGAGGGCCACTGTGGAGAATGACGTGTGCCTCATTTTCTACCCCAGGCATGGGGTGGGTGCACTAGCTCTTTGTGGGAAGGGGTGGGTTCTGCTGCCACACACTCAGACCTTCCAGAGAAATCCAAGGAATCTGGATCTTCTCAGGACTTTGCCCAGATGCCCCTGGTCCTTGTGTCAGGAATGTAGGTTTTTTCCAAGGGAGCTTCTGATGTTGGAATGGAAGACCTGCCTTGGTTGAATGTTCAATAGTCTTTGAACATCGTTGAAGTTCAGCCATTCCAGTCAAATCTTGGCTTTCACCTTTGTTGCCTGAAATGAGGACTACTCTATAAGCTATGGAGACAACTCTGGGGTTCTCCCTTAGTTTTCACTTTGTTAGTCTCCCTAAGCTTCTCATCCCCCTGTGGGTCATCAAAGCCCTGAAGTCACCTCCATCCATTCACACATGTTGTACCTACCTGTATCTTCTCACCTTCCAAGACATTCCTTTCACTGGCAGGTCCAGTGACTGGGCTATCGCTTTATGTCAGGGCTGTCTACATACCACCTGCCCCCAGGATGGGTTCCTCATTTCCAATTATGTGGATGAGGAGTAATCATGCACCAAGGCCCCCATCTTACCACCATCTTTTGGGACCACTCTGGAACCCATCATTTTAGGTTGGTTCTTTCAGGAAGCTGATGCTGAGATGGAGGAATCCAAAGACTTCTTGGGCACTAACACCCACTGAGGAGGCAGCGTTGGGCAGGCTGTCCTTTCACCTGCAACATCAACCTGCCAGTCTCTACCAGCCCCTCAGGTACCTGCAGAGCCGGGGTCACCATCAGAGCCTGAAATAGGCCTGGAAGTCAGACCCTCAGTGTGTCTGAGTCCTTGCTCCCGATATTGATGGAATGGGTGAACCAACGCCTGTGATTCGTGACCCAGGAGTGGGTGTATGCTAAGTAGTACACAAAGGGCAACAGCTACCTTTGCATGGGCAGAACCTGTTTCATCTTATCGTCAGCATTTTGTCCATGAGGTCACTGCTGGACCAGGAAGTGCATATTTTTCCAGGGCACTTGCTGGAGTGTACCCAAAGCAAAAGGGCATATATGGGTACACAACATAAGACAAAGTAGATTAAAGTCAGAAGATGCCGTCCCTGTGAGAGTCTCCTAGATGGTACAGGTACATAAGTGCATGCTCCCCTGCTCCCCTCTATATTACTCAGGCTGGGAAGGTGCACCTTCCAAGCCGACCTGTGAACTGCAGAGTGTGAAATACGGCAGAATGAGGTTTGGTGAACATGGAGAGGAAGGAATTGCTGGGAAAGACTGAAGAATGCTTTAGAGAAGAGGGCCTTTTGAACAGTGTGTTAAAGGTAAAAAGTGACTTCTTAGATGGGAAATATCAGAAGGTCCAACTGAAGGGACCAGATATGTTCAGGGAACTGAGAACATTCATGGCTGTAGCAGACACTTTTATGGAGTTCTCCCAATCTGATACCATGAATTCAGGTCCACTGTGTAATTGTTGACATAGGAGCTTTAGAGATTTTGAAATGCTGTGAAGTTTCATTCACTGCTTATAGAAGGAATTGTGTGTGTGTGTGTGTGTGTGTGTGTGTGTGTGTGTGTGTGGTCTTTGAACATGCTTAAGTGTGTCCTTAGCTACCCAGAGGTTGCTAGTTAAGCTCCTGCCCTCCACAGAGGGAGCATGACAGCAAGCAGAAGCTTTGCCCTATGGTTCCAAATCTGGTACTGATCTCTGAAACCACCAATGCTGTTGAATGATTCTAAGCAAATCTCTTTACTTCTCTGAGCTTCAGTTTCCTCATCTGAAAGATGGGAACAATGTAAAAATCTCTCCCTAAAGAGTTATAATAATTTTCAATCTCTCTCATGGGGATGACATGCAATTATTCATGTGAGAGCAATCTGTAAGCCATAAAGCACTGTACTACTAATAGTGGTTCCAAAGGCATCTCTGTTTTGCCCATAAAGCTTTAAAGGTAGGAAAAATTGGAGTGCTGGCCTGTATCTTGAAGCCTGCAGATGGGAGATAGGCAGACAGTGAAAACCCTCCAGGTTGGAAAGGGGGAAGAGCATTGATACCATTGTACCCTACTCCTAAAGGAACTAACAGGGTGTGGCCTCGCTGGGGTGTCAAGTTCCATTCATGGATTTTGACCAAAGATATAGAGTGGCTCCTGGGGTCAATGAGGAGGTAGTGCAAACCTACTCAAAGTGAAAGGGTTTGAGAATTGAGGCCTTTATCAAAGCTAGGAATAAATAAAGCTTAAGCCTCTTTCCTTATCTGTGTGGAAGTCAATGTCAGCCCAATTTTTCTTTATCCCACATGGTGTTAATAGTCATATGTTTCACTGTAGAGATATCAGTGTGTTTGCTAGACTTTGCAGGAATGTTACTGATATATTGTTGTCTGTGCTCTTTGTCACCTTTCTGAATTGTGAAACCTTGCCCCAACAATTTTGGGTGAGGCATTGTGCACATGTGAAACTAGCACCAATAAGAACCAACATTTGTTGAGAACTTTTACAGAAGGCCCAGGTTTCTGTAGGTGTGTCCTTTCTCTAGCCTGCAGCCATCAGGGATGCTCTTTCTGGGGGGAGGAAGGACTGAGGTTCTGCCCCTGGTCAACCTGGATGGTTAGATACCCCACCTCCAGTGGTATTGCATTGGGATGTGAAATCTCATTTGGTACTGTGGGAACCATACCAGATATGCCAGATGCTCAATGCCAATTGGAGTGTGAGTACACTGGTTGGCCAAGACCACTCTGAGCATGGGAATCTTAATCAGGGTGTCCAATGATTATGCACAGATGCAAGGTCACAGTAATCTCACGATACACTGTGCCCTTCTATAACCCAAATGAGTAAGATCACTACTTGGAAAGAAGCCTCTTTTGTCTAAGTAGTATAATACATATTACTGACTAGCAGTGTGCTAGAGAGAGGCTAGAGAGGCTACTGAGACTATTGAGGTTAGAGAGCTTAGGTGCTGCTGCTATGTGAGGCAATAGGGTCTAGAGGCAGCACATGGCTGCTCAGATAACAGCTATAGGTACAGAGACTGCTGCTGCTTTGTGGGAAAGATGTATCTGTTAACCAGCCAGTGTGCAGCTGCCTGTATGGGACTGTTGTGAATAACTGTTTTGTGAGATGGCTCCTTGTTAGCAATGGCCACTTAGCCTGTAATAGAGACTCATTCTTGTATACCCACAACTTCTTATGGCTTCTCCTACTACCTGGAGGCCAAGAAGGTCCAGCCCCCAACAAAGGGGCTCAGGCCTGACAGCATAGTAGGGTATAATCAGGACCTGTGCTCCCACACTTGGACCAGTCAGCATGATGGAGCAGTGAGTTCTAACAATGACAGTGAGCATATGATAAAGGAAGAACTTGGACTATTAATACAGAGAGAAGGGTTCAAGGAGGAACTTGCTCCCATACCTGGCGTTGTGAGTGGCTTTTAGGAGTAAGTACTCTGATAATTATACCTTGCTTGGACAGGTACCAAACACAGTTTTCATTGGTGGAAATTGGATGAAAAGCAGGAAGGGTACTTGGCAAGCATGTGTATGCTAGTCATTTATAGTCAATTCTGGTCATCTTGTTTCATGAAATCCTGGGCTCTGTGTGTTCCCCTAGTGCAGTGGTCAGCAAACTGCGGCTCACAAGCCACATGCAGCTCTTTGGCCCCTTGAGTGTGGCTCTTCCACAAAATACCACGGCCTGGGAGAGTCTATTTTGAAGAAATGGCATTAGAAGAAGTTTAAGTTTAAAAAATTTGGCCCTCAAAATAAATTTCAATCATTGTACTGTTGATATTTGGCTCTGTTGACTAATGAGTTTGCCGACCACTGCCCTAGTAGAGTCACACAAAGCCTGGGCCCACCCACACAATTCTGGGATGTTGCAGGTTCTAGGACCAGTTCATGTTTTCTTACTGGCTGTTTGCCAGAGACTGCCCTCATGTCCTTAACATCACCTACAGTTCCCTGCCATGTGGCTCTCTCTATGAAGTTACAATATGGCTTTTCAAAGATCAGCAAGAGGATCTTCCTAGTGTTTTCTAGTGCAATGGACTCATTGTAATGTAGTCACAGGTGTGACATCCTGTGTAACCATCATATTTTATTGGTTAGAAGCACATATTCTACCCCACACCCAAATGGAGGGGAATATGCATGGGCATGTCTCATTGGGGTAGGCTTAGGGTGTGTCCAGTACAGCTATCAATGAATACTAGCTGTTCACCTTTATTCAAATCTGAAAACTCTTCCAGAAAGATACAGATAAGATTCCATGTCTTGTCTGTCATCTCTCATATCTATCCTTAGAGGCCTGGCTATTATTCAGAATAGGTTTTCCAGCCAACTCTTCTTGGTGGACTCTTAACACCACAGCAAAATGTCAGAGGTGCTTGAATCAGTGTTAGATTAGGTGAATTTGTCTTCATATCCATTGCTTCCTCTGGGGAAACTCTTTTTTTTTTGACAAATCAAAAGTCCACCTGTGTTATGGTGATCAAGTTATACTTCTGCCTGTCCTTCCCACAGACAGTGCACTCCGAAGGGAGGGGAGCAGGCAAGGACCAATCTGCCTCCTTAATCCTCATGTACTCCCCTCCCCCTGGGCCTAGATAAGATGGGACTCAGTGCACAAAAGAACCACAGACATTTTTAGAGGTAGGAACAGTGTGCGACTTTTGCCTCATTCTTCACATTGGTCAACCCTGGGGTACACTAGTTTTTCTTAATGTTTTTTTTTTTGTAAGGACGAGAATATAATTAGGTCCTTAGTTTACAAGCTCATAGGAGGCACCTACTGTTATGAGAAAGTATTACAGATCCCAAGGAAAGAGGAAATAAGAATAAGAACAACTTTCTGAACATCCACTTGAGTATTTGACATTGGGCTCAGACTTTCCTGAGGTATTAGGCCATAATTTTGGAAGGAAAAGGGCAAGACCCTGAGGAGTCACCAATACAAGGGAAGGGTCAAGATGAAGAGGGACAGCTGAGGGGTCACCTGAAGCCTGGCAGCTTGGGCTCTGGGCTGGGGCTGACCCACCCTGAGGGGATCAGTGTGCTCTGGCCTGGGGATAGCAGGCAGAGGCTGGCCCTTTCCAGTGGGACACCAGCCAGGTCTCAGTGTGATCAGATGCCCATTGCTGGGGCCTGAAAAAACAGCAAAGCAGGTGCAGCAGCAGTGGTGGCAGGCCACAGGCGATGAACATGTTCTACCTATTGCTTAAGGAGGCACACCTCTCATTGAGAGCCATTTTGCTTTTCTACTTCCTGGCTGTGTGTCTTTGGTCAAGTGATTCAGTCTCCTTGAGTTTAATTTCTGGGTTTGTACAATGGGAATGACAGCAGCATCTACTTCACAGCATTGCTGTGAGGAGAAAAGTAGCATACTGTCTGGGTCCTAGGAAGCCCTCAATAATAATATCAATATTTATGTATTTCTTCATGCAAAAAATACCTCTAATCTACCTGGCATCATATCAGGTTATTTCACCGGGGAGTTGTGGTGGGTCAGAGGGAGCATGGGGACTGTGATGTCTTTCTCAACCTTCAGTTCCAGGGAGACAGTGAATGATTCTTGTCTGGGAGTTATGATCATCACTCCTCCCATCTCCTGTTACCAGCCTCTGTGATCAAGCACCTTCCACACGATGGCTGCCCCCTCTGCCTGGATAATCCTTCTTGCAGATATCCATGTAGCTTGTACCCTCATCACCTTGGGGGTTTTGTTAAAATGTCACTTTGTTAGCTACTCCCACAGAAAATAACAAGCAAATACTCCCCTCAAGACCATACATGCAATTGCCACTCTGTGGTTATTTATTGTCTGCAAGTTCCATAAGGGCAGGGACTTAAAAACTCCCAAGCCACCAATAGTGTTTGGTATACATATCTGGGGGTACTTAGTATTTGTTGAACAGATGACTAGAAAAGGGAGTCAGAAATGCTGGTTCTCAAAGGGTCTCACTGAAGGAGAATGGCATTCGGGGTGGTCTGTAAGGAAGTGACTTTTATAGAGAGAAGAGGGAAGGGAAAGGCTGTAGGTTAAAAGCATAGTAGGAGTAAGGGCAAAGAAGCAGGAAACTGCTTTTTAAAAACAGTGGTTGCATCTCAAATCTTTGGAAACACCTTGAAAGACTCACTGCAGCAACTCTCCTAAGAGGCTCAGAAGCAAGCGCAAGAGCCTGTCTCTGCACCAGGCCCCGCCCCCAGGGGGGCGAGGCTAGGAACAGGCGCGCAGGCGCACTAGCGCTGCGGAGCTCAGGCCTTTGGTCCCAGAGTCCCTGTCGGCATAGTCCGTGGTGGTGGTGGCGGGGTGGCTGTACCCCGCCCTCCCGCCGCGACTTTTCACCTTAGCCCTGGAGTAGTCGCACTGAGGCAGAGATGTCGCTGTTGGACCGGGCCCTGCTCTTGCTAGGCCTGGTCCTGGGCTCCTTCTGCACCCCTCTAGGATCCGTGGCGCCAGACAAGAATTCCAAAGGTGATACCTGTGCCCCTGCCCTGATTGTGGGGTTCTCTTCCTCCCTCCCAGCTCCCCTTCATTCTTCCCTCCCAGCATTTATCCTTTAGTCTCTCGCTCCCTTCCTCCCTCCTAGTTTGCCTTCCTTCCCTCCTTTCTTCCCTCCATCCCTCCTTCCTTGCTTCTATCTATCTTTACATTCGTCCTTTCTTCCTTCCCTTCTACTCACTGTCTTTTCTTCCCTCTATTCATACTTCCCTCCTTCCCCAAATTTTTCTTTAATTTTTTAAATTAAAAATATATTTTATTAATTTTTACAGAAAGGAAGGGAAGAGAGGGAGAGGTTTAGAAACATTGATCAGCTGCCTCCTGCACACCCCCTACTGGGGATGTGCCCGCAACCAAGGTACATGCCCTTGACGGGAATCAAACCCTGGACCCTTCAGTCCGCAGGCCAGAGCTCTATCCACTGAGCCAAACCGGTCAGGGCTTCTTTCTGTTCTTTTAACTTTTCCTCCCTTTCCCTCTTTCTCCCTTGGTCTCTTCCTCTCTCCCTCCCTCCCTCATCCAGGCTTGAGGCCATGGCCAAAGCCTAACCCTACTACCCAGGACTGAGCTCCCTCTGTGCACTGACTCCTACCATCTCTGGTTTGGTTAGCTGGTTTGTCAAGGTGCAGGGTACAGTTTGGGCCTTACAGTACCCTGCACCTACCATGATCTGGGTTCAGTGTCTGTACAGGTCATCTCACTGAAGCCGCACCCTCCCGTACAGATGCTCTGAATGTCCTTCTAATCATTGTGGATGACCTGCGTCTCTCCCTGGGTTGTTATGGGGACAAGCTCATAAGGTCACCAAATATCGACCAACTGGCATCCCATAGTCTCCTCTTCCAGAATGCCTTTGCCCAGGTATGTCTGGGGTCCCTAGGTATATATGTGTGCCTTGTGCACTGAGGGTTGGAGAGGGGGGTCACCTTAGCAGTTGTTAGATGGCCCTGATTGTGCCAGGCATCTCTTTCTAGAGGGAAGCATCATGTGGAAAATGGCAGTTGTGATAACCTGGTTGTCCACTAACAAGAAAGATTGTACTTTCAAGGTTCCCCTCCTTTCTGGGCCAAAGTAATACCCTGGCCCTAACATGCTCAGGATGGTTCTGACCAGCCTTATTCCCCATAGAGGGGGTTGCCTGGTGCTGAGAAGGAAGGGGTGCTATAGAATGTCACCCTCAGACCTGCTGGCTAACATCGAGTGAGTGCCAGCCAGCTTGTCATGGTTGCACTTCATCTCATTATTGAGGTCACCCCCAGGACCTTTGCCTGCTCTGTGCACCTGTAAGATATTGTTGTGTAGATGGACATAACCATCTGCTGGTTTGAGGGGCTGAGCCCTTCTCTCCCTCTTTCCTGGGAAACATTCTGGTGACTGGGTGAAACCCAAATCCCACTGGTTTGCTTTGATATCTGCATGACTCAGCTGCCAAGCTGTTTGCTGAGGACTCGGTAGGTTGCCTGGTTACGTTTTAGCTCCCAGACTGTTTTTCTCTGATGATGTTTCCCTCTGCTTTTGCTCCCTAACAGCAAGCAGTGTGTGCCCCGAGTCGAGTTTCCTTCCTCACAGGGAGGAGACCTGACACCACCCGCCTATATGACTTCAACTCCTACTGGAGAGTGCATGCTGGAAACTTCTCCACCATCCCCCAGTACTTCAAGGAGAATGGCTATGTGACCATGTCAGTTGGAAAAGTCTTTCATCCAGGTACTGCTTGCTGTCCCAACTCTGGGTTATTTTTCGTTTCATATCCAAGCACTGGGGATTCTGTCCTGGGGTTGGGGCTGTCTTTGAAGAAACCTCTTGGGAATAGGTGGACATCTCATTATTCACTACTGACTTTTTATTTTTCTTAAATATATTTTATTGATTTTTTTACAGAGAGGAAGGGATAGGGATAGAAAGTCAGAAACATCAATGAGAGAGAAACATCGATCAGCTGCCTCTTGCACACCCCCTACTGGGGATGTACCCGCAGCCAAGGTACATGCCCTTGACCGGAATCAAACCTGGGACCTTTCAGTCCACAGGCCAATGCTCTATCCACCAAGCCAAACTGGTTTCAGCTACTACTGACTTTTTATAAAATCTTACTTTTCAACGTGGCAGGAAGAGTGAAAGGGGGTAAAAAGGATAGAAGTAACAAAAGGTAGGAGTTTTTCTTCCTTAAAGAAATTAGTCATGCTACAGTTTGATTCCTTCAGTTCATGGAGTGGAAGGATTGGATGAGACTCAAGCTCTGTGCCTGACCCTCTGTACTCCAGGGTCCTTGTCAGTAAGTTAGGGATTAAGGATTAGAACATTTGAAGATGTCCCATGTAGCCAGAACTGTTGTTTGTCTTGCCTAAAGCAGGGGCTGCTGCTTAGATCTGTGAATTAGGTAAGCAAAAGTAGTATAAGCTGGTACCGAGGATCTATAGAGTGTCAGGGGCTGCTAGTCCTGAACTTCAACACTGCTTGATAAACTAACTTTCTTTAATGCCAAAATGACAACGCTGAATTACAGACAAATTTTAAGGCTTTTTTTTTTAACTTCTAGAAGAATTGTATGATTATTGGATAAAAATAAAGTATAAACTAAATGTAAAACACTTGTAATCATAGCACCCTGTGGGGGAGCTGTATTTTGATATCCACCCTATTCTAGGCACATTATTTTTCTGATTGGGGATTATTCTGTACATATAATTTTATATCATGATTTTTAACATAAAGTTTTCCCATATAGTTACTCTTCATGCAACGTTTTTTTAAATGACATCCCAGTAGTCTAATATATAGATATACTGTACTTTAGTCCAAGTAGTTTTCAGATCTTTGCTATCCTACATACAGCTGAGATGAACATCTCTGGAGGCAGAGTGAACTACTGATCAGCAGTGCCACCAGGAATACAGGCCCCTGGGTTTCAGTCCCAGCTCTGCCATTTCTTAGCTGTGTAGTTGACCTTGAGCAAATCATTCACCCTCTGAGCCTCAGATCCCTTCTCTGGGAAGCTAAAGTCGTAACTACCTTAATTTACCTGCCAGGAGAGCATTCCAGTGCAGGTAGTTAAGGAGTGTGAAAGTGCATTGAAAAACCCAAGCCCTGTATAGAACACAGTGCTTATCATTAGGGGCTGCTACTTGAAAATTTGCAGTAGTTTTCCTTTTGTTCATTGCTTATATCAGCAGGATCAGCAGCCTTCTTCTGGAATCCAGTTGTCCAGTCCAGGTTGAGGGTAACTTTAGGCTAGGTCCGTGGCTGGCAAACTGCAGGTCGTGAACAACATGTGGCTCTTTGGCCCCTTGAATGTGGCTCTTCCACAAAATACCACAGCCTGGGCGAGTCTATTTTGAGGAAGTGGTGTTAGAAGAAATTTAAGTTTAAAAAATCTGGCTCTCTTGCCCTAACTGGTTTGGCTCAGTGGATAGAGCATCGGCCTGCCGACTGAAGGGTTTTGGGTTCAATTCTGGTCAAGAGCAAAGGCTTTATAGAATGGGAGGTCAGATGCTTATTGCTCAGAAATCTAGAGAGAGTTGGCTTTAGGGGGATTTATTATCATATGGCCTAAGCTCTTGATTTTATAGATTAAAAAAACTGAGGCCCAAGGAGGGGAGATGATACTTCCCCAAATGTTTACAAAGTTTTAACATAGGGTGAGGAGGGCATTGAAAAACCCTTCATGTTTTATTTAGTCACTTTCTTTTTTTCACCCCCTCAAGGAATATCTTCTAATCATAGTGACGATTCTCCATATAGCTGGTCGGTTCTACCTTATCATCCCTCCTCTGAAAAGTATGAAAATACTAAGGTAAGGATGTGAACAGGGTATGGTTCCAAAGAGGAACCACTTTTACTTTGTCTAGTAATTTAAGGTTAGCTATTGTGTATACTATACCGTCTTTCAAGCTGTTTATCCATTGAGGTTTGTGGGTTTTGTTTTGATTATGACTTGACAGTGTCAAGTGTTGAGATCTTTGGCATTAGGTTCAGTGGGGGAGGTGGCTTTGTTTTAGAAGTGAGTGGGCATGCCTTGTTCTAGTGTGTAAGACTTGTTTAATGGCTCTTGGTGCTCATTCTGGATAAGGCTCTGTGCTGAGTGTTATAGGAGATTCAAGACATAGAAGGGAGAGAGAGAAAGGGGAGAGAGAGAAAGAGAGAGAGAGCGCTGTGCTTCAGAACCAGGACCTTCAGCCCAGATTATCTATCTGTCTGTCTTAGGCCTAATGGGGTATGTTCAGGTGCTGAGATCTTTGATAGGAGTTTTAAAATTTTAGAGCATTATAAAAGAAAAGGAATATACAAAGTAATTTTATCTTGGTTCAGATGAATCCCCAATCTATAAATGAAACTGAAACCCATATTTAAGAAATTCAGAAGACCAGCTGCAGGACTGAGAAATGACATGCTCCTTGGAGGCTTTTAGATCCATCATGTGGAGAAGGGGTAGATTTGTGGGAGTTGATGTGGTGGAGTATTTTAAATTCTTAAAACTTTCCATTTTATATAGAGTGAAAGCTATTGGCTCTGGCATTTGGCTTATGGCTTGAGTATTAACGGAACGAGATTGGAAGACACCATCTCAATACCTACATTCCCTGAAGCCATCTTGCTACTTTAAAATATATATATACATGCATATATATATTAATATATCTTCTTGTTGATTTCAGAGAAGAAGGAAGAGAGAAAGAGAGAGAGAGAGAGAGAGAGAGAGAGAGAGAGAGAGAGAGAGAGAGAGATCAATGATGAGAGAGAGAGAGAGAGAGAGAGAGAGAGAGAGAGAGAGAGAGAGATCAATGATGAGAGAGAATCATTGATTGGCTGCCTCCTACAAGCCCCACACTAGGGATCAAGCCTACAACCTGAGCATGTGCCCTGACTGGGAATTGAACCATGACCTCCTGGTTCATAGGTCGACACTCAACCACTGAGCCATGCTGGCCAGGTCATTTTGCTACTTTTTAGTGACCTCTCAAATGCCAGGCCCATGTTCCCCACTCTGCATTTGTTCTCAAAGTGGTGAGTCTGACTATGCCAAATCCCCTGTGAGTGCTGGAGATCATATAGAGGGGAGCAGGTGCTGGGAGTCGGGTGCTGGGCTGTCCAGCCTGGGGCTGGGTTTACAAGGTAGCCTGTGGAAAGACGCTCCTTTTTGACATGGAGCAGCAGCTGCCACTGCCCCTGGGTCTTTGTAAGGTGGAAATCATGGTCAAAATTGACTTTGGCCTTTGGCCAGCATGGCTACTTTGGGAAATGAAGCAGTGGGTTAAACTCTGTGCATGGTGTAGTTGAGGATCTGGTAATTCCATAGACTGTCACCTTAATCTGTCTTTGAAATTAAAGATAACTTTTTAAAAATTTTTTCAGATATAATTCAAATACCATAAAAATCACCTTTTAATGTGTACAATTCAATGATTTTTAGTATAATCACCAAAATCAATTTAAGGCCATTTTGTTACCCCCCAAAATAGCATTGTACCCATTATCATTCACTAACCATTTCCTCTCAAACCCCAGCCTATGGAAAGAACTGATCTTTCTCTTTGATTTGCCACTCCTGGACTTTTTGTATAAATGGAATCAAACAATATATGCCCTTTTATGTCTTGCTATTTTCACTTAGTATGTTTTTGAGGGTCCTCCATTTTGTAGCATGGATTAGAACTTGATTATTCTTATAGTCAGAGGGTATTTCATTTTATTTATCCATTTATCAGTTAGTTGACATTTGTGTTGTGTCCACTTTTTAGCTGCTATAAACATTCATGCACAGGTTTTTGTATGGACCCAAGCTTTAACTTCTCTTGGGTAGAATTGCTAGGTCAAGTGTTTGTGTGGACTTAAGTTTTTACTTTTTGTTATACACCTAGGTATGAAATTGTTGAGTCATTTAATAACTACTAGAGACCCAGTGCACTAAATTTTAGCATGGTGTGTGTGTGTGTGTGTGTGTGTGTGTGTGTCTCCCTAAGCCCAGCCTGTGCCCTCTCCAGTCTGGGAACCCTCTCACAATCCAGGACTGCTGGCTTCCAACCACTCACCTGCATTCCTGCCTGGTTTCCCCTAACCACTTCTGCCTGCCAGACTGATCACCCCCTAACCACTCCCCTGCCAGCCTGATCAATGCCTAACTGCTCCCCTGTAGGTCTGGTCATCCCTAACTGTCCTCCCATGCTGGCCCAGTCACCCCTAACTGCTTCTCTTGCCAGCCTGGTCACCCCCAACTGTCCTCCCCTACAGGCTTGGTCCCCCACAACTGCCCTCCCCTGCCGGCCTGATCACCCCCAACTGCCCTCCCCCGCAGGCCTGGGTCCCCCCCCCCCAACTGTCTTCCTCTGCTGGCCTGGTCACCCCTAACTGTCCTTCCTTGCTGACCTGATTGCCCCTAAATACCCTCCCTTGCTAACCTGGTCACCCTTAACTGCCCTCCCCTGCTGGCCTGGATCCCCCCCCAGCTGTCCTCTGCTGGCCTGGTCGACCCAACTGCCCTCCTCTGCTGGCCCAATTGCCCCTAACTGTCCTCCCCTGCTGCCCTGGTTGCCCCCAACTGTCCTCTGCTGCTGGCCTGGTTGCCCCTAACTGCCATCACCTGCTGGCCTAGTCCCCCCCAAATGCCCTCCCCTGCAGGCCTGGGTCCCCCCAACTGCCCTCCCCTGCTGGCCATCTTGTGGTGGCCATCTTGTGTGTTGTAGTGATGGTCAATTTGCATATCACTCTTTTATTAGTTAGGATGTTTTACTTTTTTGCAGAACTGTCGGAGTGTTTTTCAAAGTAGCTGTATTGTTTCACATTCTCACCAACAATATATGAGAATTCCAATTTCTCTACATCCTTGCCAACACTTGCTATTTTCCATTTTTAACATTATAGCCACCCTAGTGGTTTTGATTTGCATTTCCATGATGACTAAAGATTTTAAACCTCAGTATGTGTGCTTTTTGGTCATTTGTATATTTTCTTTGGAGAAATATCTAAATGGGCATATTTCTTTATTGAGTTGGAGACAGATTTTTTTGAATCATTAGTTTATTTGAGTTTCCTTTAATTATGATATATAGACAGAGGATTAACAGCAGGGAGGTAAGTGCTGGTGGATTTCTGGCCCCTTCTCTGGAAAAGCAGAAACACTTATCTGTTTAGGTTCTACTTCCTATATCTCTGTACTGAATGACTAATACTTAATGGACTGGGTTGCTGATATGAATGTTAAATACATTGTGTGTGTAAAATCCATGACTTCTATTTCTTGCACGTAACAAGCTGACTTAATATTTTTTGTTTTAAAAGACATGTAGAGGGCCAGATGGAGAACTCCATGCCAACCTGATTTGCCCTGTGGATGTGACAGATATACCCGAGGGTACCTTGCCTGATAAACAGAGCACCAAGAAAGCCATACGATTGCTGGAAAAAATGAAAACATCTGCCAGTCCTTTTTTCCTGGCTGTTGGATATCACAAGCCACACATCCCCTTCAGATACCCCAAGGTGAAGAGCTGTGCTGTTTGTTAAAGAAGGGATTTGTGTAGTGAAGGTAGCCATGTCCTGCCATCCCTGATCACTAGGGGTGCCTGAAGACACTAGTGTACTTGGTGGTGTGAAGATGGGATTCAGAGGTCAAGGCTAAGTAGTAGACTTGGTACATATAAGAATCTTGTTGGAAATGCTTGGCTTTCTACTTTCCTCCATTGGAAGGTTTTATTTCCTTTCCTTGAACTCATGAGCAAATGAGTTGGTTGGTGAGATCATCATAGAGAAGTGAGTCAGAGCTGCCAAGGCCTACAATAGGGGATTGTCCTTGGGACACAGTTCCAGGGAATGTGAATCCCTCTTCAGTAATTCCCTTTCCCCCAGAGCCTGTCAGCTCAGACTCCTTATACACACAGCACTACATTTCTTGTTGGAACTTCAAATCCTGTGCTTGCATGTGTATCATTTAGAGTTTGTAATATCTTTTTAAAAAATATTTTCCCTATCATTTTAGTTTTTCTTTATTGTGTTTTCCCTTGGTCTGAGCAGCCCATTTTTTAACTCCTTATCCCTCTCTCATGAGAAGAGTTGAGACTAGAAGTCATGTTCTTTGATTCTGCTGGTATCTTGCTTAGATTGGCCCAGAGGATCTCACCTTCCTAGCAGGAGCTGTCAGATCCCTTGATGGATTGAGTCTCATTTCTTTTGCTTTTTGTGCAGAAGAATTAACCTTGCAGGCCTCACTATCATCCTTTGGAAGTTCTGCTTATGAGCTTAACCCTGGCTGGGAACCTGAATCTCTGGAGTGTTTCTACCATTCCAAGAACTGAAAAGTGGCTCACTATACCTGTACTGTTTATGCAAACCCTTACCTTCCTGCATGACATCTGGAAGTTTGGTATGTGTAGGCAGAGGATGCCAGGGTGACCAGCCCCAATAAAAACCCTGGCTTCTAAAGCTTTAATGAGCTTCCCTGGTGGCAGCATTTCATACATGTTATCTCACAACTCATTGCTGGGGGGAATTAAGCACATTCTGTGTGACTTCACTGGGAGAGTACCCTGGAAGCTTGTGCCTGGTTTTCTCCAGACTTCATCCATGTGGTTTTCTGCTTTGCTGAATGTGTTTGGTCTCCTTTTACTGTAATCAATCATAGTCATGAGTATGACTGTGCGCTGAATTCCAGTGAATTACAAGCCTGAAGGTGGTTTGGGGAACTGACAATAAATACCTCTCCACACCTTTTCTAGTTGCAATGGAGGGAGGATAGGAACAGGAGTGCATGATTTGTATGAGGGAAGAGAGCTGTCACTACTCTGTCGAAAACAAGTCACAGTATTTCATTACCATTGGCATCTTGTGAGAGTGACTTAAGGTCTGACTTTCAGGTGGAGAAATGTCTGAGCAGTGTTAGTGAGTCACCATGTAAATGCATCACAGGCTTAGAAAAAAACACACAACATAAATACTGAGTCTCAGCCCTGTGCCTTTGCTAAAAAGAGTGACCATCTGGTGGCTTTATGTGCTTTTCCTCAAGGAGTTTCAGAAATTGTATCCCTTGGAGAATATCACCCTGGCTCCTGATCCCCAGGTCCCTTCTGGCCTCCCTCCTGTAGCTTATAACCCCTGGATGGACATCAGGCAGCGGGAGGACGTCGAAGCTCTAAATCTCAGTGTGCCCTATGGCTCAATTCCTGAGGACTTTCAGGTACCAAGAACATATTTTGGGGAAGTATTAGACACTTATGGCACGATGTCACTTTTCTCTGTAGATACTATGTACTAAGAACTTTCTCTGTGCAAAGCATCTTAAAATTGATGGGGTTGGGGTGGTCTGGGAGCATTTATGACATGGGAAGTGCTGAATGGATAAAGTATCTCCCAGTCAGTGTCTCAACTTTCAAAGAAAGAGGCATTTGGAGATTTGGGGACTCACTGGATGTGGGCACAGGGGTGAGCAAGAGGCCTAGATGATCATCAGTAACTCATGGAGAATGCTATTTAATCTAAGTGATAGTTCATTAGTTATAGGGTGGTTGACAACTCCTGTGATGCCCAGAACACTCATTTTGCTGGTACTTGCGGGTTCCCTCTGAGGAAAATGCACCATGGGCATGCATCCCTCTCAGGTAGTACCTTGGTGAGCAAGTTCTTGTAGCAGAGAGAGCTGGGGCACCAACATGGCCAGTGCCATGCAACTGCAACGTCTGGTTTCATCAGCTGAAGGAGAAATCTAGAGTCACCCTTGGAGTCCTCGTGTTCCCTCTCCTCTCCCTTGCATATTCCCTCTCCTCTCCCATTCCTACTTATTCTCCCTAAACCCTCTCAAATCTATACTGGCTTCTTGCTCTTCACATCTTTCCCAACCACTGCAGTGGGTCTGGATGTATTTTGTTTATTGAACAAGTATCTATTGAGTCCTTCCTGGGTGCTCAGCACTAATATACTGTATTTTCCGGCGTATAAGATGACTGGAACTGATGATGATAGGAGGGAGATAACAAACAATAGAGAGAGCAAGTGCCGGGCAAGTCCCTGGCAAGTTAGCAATGCCCATCGTAAATGCAAGCTACGGTATTTTTACACGCGGCATATAAGACGACCCCCCCCCCCCCCGACTTTTGAGAAGATTTTCCTGGGTTAAAAAGTTGTCTTATATGCCAGAAAATACGATAATATCATTTTTTTTCTTGAACCCCTGGAATCTTCTCTGGGCTGTTGCCTAAGGAATCATGCTGACCTGCAGCCCAGAATGCATCAACTCCTCACTTTGAACATCCTCAGTGCCTCCCTTTGCCTCCAGTGAGGTACCTCCACTCCTTGGATGGACCCATCAGGTCTGGATCATTTGACCTGCCTTTCAGCATCCTCCCCCATACCTTTGGCTCTCTTGTTTTATTTTTCAGACATAGCAGCCAGATGATTGGCCCCAAATACACCCTGCTCTGGTGACTCTGCTCCTTCCTGTGCTCTGTAGACTCTGTTTAGTGTGTCTTATCCCAAATTGTCTGACTGCCAGTACCATTTCTCAAATGCTAACCCTTCTGTGAGATCTCCCCTGATTTCCCCAAGCTGACTTGAGGGCTCATTCTCTCAAGTCATCCCTGGGCCCCAGTAGTAATGTGCACTTTCTTGTCTCCAAGCCTGTGTTCTCACTGGACAGGTGACTCGTTAAGGGTAAGGACCACATTTGTTTCTTTGCCTATTTCTAGCAGCTAGCATAGAAAGGCAGACATAGTCTTGAATAGGACACAGCTATCCTGACAGGTGTCTTTGATCCCCAGGAGGATCAGAGTTCCCCAAGCTATAGACTGAAGGCTTTTTATCCAGTAGAAAGTTGAAGTAGGCCAAGGTTCAGCATAATCCTCTTAGAAGGCTGTTAGATGGATATCAGCCATTTTTTACCTCATAGGGAGAACAGGTGAGTCTCATGATTGCCCTCACCTGGCAGTGAGAAAAGACACCAGAAGGTCCAGCCGATAAGATGGCTTGGGCACATGGTGGAAGCTGTGGCTGCTATGATAGGTCAGGGGCCCGCTTATTGCTTGTCCTTGGTGGGCATACATCTTTTTCTTTAATACTTCTGAACAAAGCTGGGAGGTGAGTCATCCAAGAAGGGGCCATGACATTTTTGGATCAGTGCTTGGCCTGGCTGCTCCAAAAATCCATCTTGGGTTTAAGGAGCATGGAACGTGTGATGCTCTCTTGTCCCACCATTGCTCTCTGGCTGCTGGGGGTTTGTTAGAAATAAGCCTCACATGCCAGGCGTGGGGAATGAAGAAAAGCAGTTGCCAGTCTTCTGCTGGGTTAGAAAGTAGTCAGAGGAAAACAATCCACTCCTACTGTTATAAGTTGAATTGTGTTCCTCAAAAAGATATGTTCAAGTCTTGATACCCAATAGCTCAGAATGTGACCTTATTTGGAGTTAGGGTCCTTGGAGATGTAACAACTTAAAATGAGTAGTCCTATTGGAGTAAGGTGGTCCCTGATTCAATCTGACTGGGAAGAGGAGAGAGATATATGGAGAAAAATTCCATGTGAAGACAGAGTCAGAGATGTGAGTGCTACAGCTGCAAGGCAAGGAACGCCAAGGACTGCTGGCGTTTTGACTACCAGAAGCTGGAAGAGGCAAGACCTCCTCATGCCTTCAGAGAGAGAATGACCCTGTGGATACCCTGATTTCAGACTTCTGGATTTCAGAACTGGGAGATAATACATTTTTGTTGTTTTAAGCCCTCCACTTTGTCATCCTTTGTTATAGCAGCAACAGGAAATGGATACAGCATTATAGTATCTTTGGAGTGACCCTCACCAGAGTTTGGAGGGACTGAGGGTTCAGTTTCTGTGTATATGGTCATCTCCTGGGACCTGTAAGAGTATGTGAAGGAGACAGAAAGGAACAGTAAGCAGCACATCAATCTGCTATGCCCTAAGTGAAAGCTGATCCCCTTAAAAAAGAATCTTACTTATAGACCTGCATAATCGCTATGACTATCGGGCGAGGGGACGTAGATAGTATAGAAATGAATGATATGTTTTGACTGAGAAAATCAAGGGCAACAGCACAGGGTTGGGTGTTTGGGAGGAATGTTCAGGTGAACACTGTCTATGCTACAGCAATTTAAATCACAGTCACATTATTACTATTATTTTTTAAATTTGTAGAAGAAAATACGTCAGAGCTACTTTGCCTCTGTTTCCTACATGGATACACAGGTTGGCCACCTTTTGAGTGCTTTGGATGACCTTCAGCTGGCCAACAGCACTATTGTTGCATTTACCTCAGATCACGGTAAGCATTTTAAAATGCTCTGGTGAGCCACTCCCTTGGCGTGCTTGTAGGGCCACCTTGTTAGTCCTGTGACCTCTCTCCATGTCTCCGTGGCTCAGAGGAGCATGTTGGATGCTGGGATGGTAGAGGTGGGTGGGTGGGAGGAATCTGAGACAACCTTTTATTTTTTTGTTTGATAAAATCAGCAGGAATCCTCCATTTGTGTGGGAAGCCTTTTTATCCCCCATTTCTAACATAGAGGATTTGTCTTAGGAGGATTCAGAAAATTCCTGATAGAACTCAACAAGACCTTTAGATCTGCCTCTACCCCTCCATTCCATCCTTTTTTGCCATGAGCCTGGGGTTAACAGTTATCTCAATTAAGGCAGTTTCCCACATTTCAAAAAAATGGGAACTTAAAAAAATTTTTTTGTTTTAATTTGAAAAATTTTAAATATGCCCAAGAGGAAAGGATAATCAACAACTCCTTGGTTTCCATCTATCTTCCTGTTAGCCAGGTATCCACTCAGGCAGTCTTGTTTATCTCATCCTTCCCCACACCCCACCTCTGAATTGTTTTGAAGCAAATCCCAAGTTGTTCAGTTTTATGAATGGTATCTCTAAAAATTTTTTGTTTTTTTGAAGTATAACCATGTTACCATTATATACCTAGAACCAAGAAAACAATCATTTAATAGCATTCTATCTAATAAAAAGGTAATATGCAAATTGACCATCACTCCAACAAACAAGATGGTCATCCCTTGTGGTCAAAGATGAATGTCCCCATTTGGACACAAGATGGCCACAACAAGATAGCCAGCAGGGAAGGGCAGTTGTGGGTAATCAGACCAGCAGGGGAGGGCAGTTGAGGGGGACCAGGCCTGCAGGGGAGGGCAGTTGGGAGGAACTAGGCATGCAAGGGAGGGCAGTTAGGAGTGACTGGGCCACCAGGAGAGGACAGTTGGGATAGGCCAGGCCTGCAAGGGAGGGCAGTTAGGGGCAATCAGGCCTACAGGGGAGGTCAGGCCAGGCCTGCAAGAGGGCAGTTGGGGGGACCAGGTCTTCAGGGAAAGGCAGTTGGTGACAATCAGGCCTGCATTGGAGGGAAGTTAGGGTTTACTGAGCTGACACAGGAGGACAGTTGGGGTTGACCAGGCCTGTATGGGAGGGCAGTTAGGGGGAGGGGAGACCAGGCCAATGGGGGATAGCAGTTGATGGGAACCAAGCCTGCAAGGGAGGGCAGTTGGGGACGACCAGACCTGCAAGGGAGGGCAATGGGAGAAAATGAGGCCTGCAGGGGAGGGCAGTTAGGGTTGACTAGGCCAGCAGAGGGGGGCAGTTGGGTGTGACCAGACCTCCAGGGTAGGATAGTTGGGAGAGCAAGGTCTCCAGGGGAGGACATTTGGTGGGGACCAACCCTATAGGGGATGGCAGTTGGTGACAATCAGGCCTTCATGGAGGGAGTTAGGGTTTACTGAGCTGGCACAGGAGGGCAGTTGGGGGAACCAGGCCTGCAGGGTAGGGCAGTTTGGGGGATACCAGGCCTGCAGCGGAGGGCAGGTTGGAAGGTACCATGTCTGCAGGTGAGGAGAGTTGGGGGGGGGACCGGGCCTGCAGGTGAAGGCAGATGGGGGGACCAGGCCTGCAGGGGAGGGCAGTTGTAGGGACCAGGTCTGCAAGGAAGGAAAATGGGAGACAATCGGGCTTAAAAGGGAGGGCAGTTAGGGGTGACCGGGCCAGCGCAGGAGGGCAGTTGGGGGTACTGGGCCTGCAGGATAGGACAGTTTGGGGGTACCAGGCCTGCAGGGCAGGGCAAAATGGAGGGTACCATGTCTGCAGGTGAGGAGAGTTGGGGATCCAGGCCTGCAGGTGAAGGCAGATGAGGGGTCCAGGCCTGAAGGGGAGGGCAGTTGGGAGGGACCAGTCCTTCAAGGGAGGGCAGTTGGTGCCAATCAGGCCTAGATGGGAGGGCAGTTAGGGTTTACTGGGCTGGCACAGGAGGGCAGTTGGGCGTGACCAGCCCTGTAGGGGAAGGCAGTTGTGGGGGGGACCAGGCCAACAGGGGATGGAATTTAGGGGCACAAGGCCTGCAGGGGAGGGCATTTGGGGGGACCAGGCCTGCAAGGGAGGACAGTGGGATACAATCAGGACTGCAAGGGAGGGCAGTTATGGGTGACTGGGCCAGCACAAGAGGGCAGTTGGGGACGACCAGGCAAGCAGGGGAGGGTAGTTGTGGGAGGACCAGGCATTCAAGAGAGGGCAGTTGGGGGGACCATCCTTGCAGGGCAGGGCAGTTGGGAGGGACAAGGCTTGCAGGGGAGGGCAATTACACCGAACAAAACTGCAGGTGTGGGAAGCTGGGTGGACCAGGCCTGCAGGGGAGGGCAGTTGGGAAGGACCAGGCCTATAATGGAGGGCAATAGTGGCAATCCGGCCTGCAGAGGAGGGCAGTGAGGGTTGACCAGACCAGTAGAGGAGGGCACTTGGTGGTGACCAGGCCTCCAGGGAAGGACAGTTGGGAGGGACCAGGACTGAAAGGAGGGCAGTTGGGGAAAATCAGGCCAGCAGGGGAGGGCTGTGGGGAGGGGTGGGGGACCATGTGTGCAGGGGAGGACAATTGGGGAGGACCAGGCATGCAGGGGAAGGCAGTTGGGGGGACAAGGTCTGCAAGGGAGGGCAATGGGAGACAATCAGGCCTGCAGGGGAGGGCAGTTAGGGTTGACCAGGCCAGCAGCGAAGGGCAGTTGGGGGTGAACAGGCCTCTAGGGGAGGGCAGTTGGGGGGAGACCAGGCCTACAGAGGAGGGGAGTTAGGGACAATCAAGCCTGCAGGGGAGGGCTGTTAAGGTTTACTGGGCCAGCAGAGGAGGGCAGTTGGGGGTGACCAGGCCTCCAGGGGAGGACAGTTGGGGCGGGGGGGGGGCGCTATGCCTGTATGGGAGGACAGTTGGGAGGGACAAGGCCTGCAGGGGAGGGCAGTTGCGGGGACCAAGCCTGCAAGGGAGGACAATGGGAGACAAACAGGCTTGCAATGGAGGGCAGTTAGGGGTGACCGGGCCAGCACAGTAGGACAGTTTGGGGGGGGGCACCTTGCCTGCAGGGGAGAGCGGGTTTGGGGGTACCACATCTGCAGGTGAGGAGAGTTGGGGGGAACCAGGCCTGCAGGTGAAGGCAGATGGGTGGATGAGGCATGCACGGGAAGACTTTTGGTGGGAACCAGCCTCCTGGGGAGGGCAGCTTAAAACAATCAGACCTGCAGGGGAGGGCACTTAGGGGCAATCAGGCCTGTAGGGGGGTCAGTCAAGGGGTGCAAGAGGGCAGTTGGGAAGCATCAGGCCTACTAGGTAGGGCAATTAGTGGCAATCCAGCCTGCAGGGGAGTGCAGTTAGGTTGACCAGACCAGCAGAGGAGGGCAGTTAGGGGTTACCAGACCTCCAGGGAAAGATAGTTGGTAGGGGAACAGGCATGCAGGGGAGGGCAGATGGGGGGGATCAGGCCAACAGGGAATGGCATTTGGTAGGGGGGGTGACCAGGTCTACAGGGGAGGTCAGTTGGTGGGGATCAGCCCTGTAGGAGATGGCAGTTGATGACAATCAGGCTTGCAGGGGAGGGCAATTAGGGGCAATCAGGCCTGCAGGGGAGGTCAGAGCAGGGATGCAAGAGGGCTGTTGGGGGGACCAGGCATATAGGGGAAGGCAGTTGCGGGGGGACCAGGTCTACAAGTGGGGCAATGGGAGACAATGAGGCCTGCAGGGGAAGGGCAGTTAGGGGTGACGGGGCCAGCACTGGAGGGCAGGTTGGGGGGTACCACATCTGCAGGTGAGGAGAGTTGGGGGGGGGGCAGCCCTGCAGGTGAAGGTGGATAGGGGGACCAGGCATGCAGGGAAAGGCAGTTGATGGGAACCAGGCCTCCTGGGGTGGGGAGCTGGAGACAGTCAGGCCTGCAGAGGAGGACAGTTAGAGTTGACCAGGCCAGCAGAGGAGGACAGTTTAGGGTAACAAGGCCTCAAGGGAAGGAAATTTAGGAGGAAAAAGGCCTGCAGGGGAAGGCAGTTGGTGACAATCAGGCCTGCATGGGAGGGAAGTTAGGGTTTACTGAGCTGTCACAGGAGGGCAGTTGGGGGTAATCAGGCTTGTATGGGAGGGCAGTTTGGGATAGAGGGGACCAGGCCAACAGGGAATGGCAGTTGGGGGGACCAGGCCTACAGGCGATGGCAGTTAGGGGGGACCAGGCCTCAAGGGGAGGACAGTTCGGATGGACAAGGCCTGCAGTGGAGGGCAGTTGGTGGGGACCAGGCCTTCAGGGGAAGGCAGTTGGTGACAATCAGATTGGGTTTACTGAGCTGGCATAGGAAAGAAGTTCTGGGTGATCAGGCCTATATGGGAGCGCAGTTGGTAGGGTGGACCAGCTCAAAAGGAGATGGCAGTTGGTGGGATCAGGCCTGCAAAGGAGGGCAATGGGAGACAATCAGGCCTGTAGGGGAGGGAAGTTGGTGAGGAACAGTCCGGCAAAGGAGTACATTTATGGTCAATCATGCCAGAAGGGGAGGGCAGTTGAAGGGACCAGGTGTACAGGGGAGTGAAGTTGGGTGACCAGTCCTCCAGGGGAGGATAGTTGGGGGGACCAGGCCGGCAGGGAGGGCTGTTGGAGGGGACCAGTCCAACAGGGGATGACAGTTAGGAGGGACCAGGCATGCAGGGGAGGGAAGTTGGTGTGGACCAGGCTTGCAAGGGAGGGCAGTTGGGAAGGACCAGGCCTTCAGAGGATTGCATTTGGGGATGACCAGGCCTGCAATGGAGGGCAGTGGAAGACTTTCAGGCCTGCAGGTGAGGGCAGTTGGTGTCGACCAGGCCTGCAGGGAAGGGTAGTTGGGAGGGACTAGGCCTGTGTGGTAGGGCAGTTGAGGACAATCAGGCCAGCAGGAAGGGCAGTTGGGATGGACTAGGCGTGCAGAGGAGAGCAGTTTGGGGCGACAAGGCCTTCAGAGTAGGGAAGTTGGGGAGGACCAGCTCTGCAAGGGAGGGCAATGGGAGACAATCAGGCCTGCAGGGGAGAGAAATTAAGGTTGACCAGGCCACCCGGGGCAAGGGGCAGTTGGGCGTGACCAGATCTGCAGGGGAAGATAGTTGGGAGGGGATCAGGCATTCATTGGAGGGCATTTTTTTGGGGGGGGGATCAGGCCAACAGGGGACGGCATTAAGGGGGGGGACCAGGCCTGCAGGAGTGGGCAGTTGGGGGGACCAGGAGTACAGGAGAGGGCAGTTTGGAGGCAAGGCCTACACGGGAGGACAGTTGGTGGGGACCAGCCCTGTAGAGGATGGCAGTTGGTGACAATCAGGCCTTCATGGGAGGGCAGTTAGGGTGAACTGGGCTGGCACAGAGGGACAGTTGGGGGTGACCTGCCCTTTATGGGAAGGCATTTGGGGCAGACCAGGCCCACAGGGGATGGCAGTTGGGGGTACAAAACCTGCAGGGGAGGGCAGTTAGTGTTGACCAGGCCAGCGGAGGAGGACAGTTTCGAGTGACCAATCCTCAAGGGGAGGAAAACTGCCTTCCCCTGCAGCAGAGGGCAGTTGGTGGGGACCAGGCCTTCAAGGGAAGGCAGTTTTTGACAATCAGGCTATCATGGAAGGGAAGTTAGGGTTCAATGAGCTTGCACAGGAGGGAAGTTCAGGGTGACCAGGACTGTATGGGAGCGCAGTTGGTAGGGTAGACCAGCTCAATAGGAGATGGCAGTTGGGGGGACCAGGCCTACAGGGGATGGCATTTGGGGGGGATCAGGTCTGCAAAGGGCAATCAAGCCTTCAGGGGAGGGCAGTTGGTGGGGACCAGGCCGGCAAGGGAGGGCATTTGGGGTCAATCAGGGTAGAAGAGAAGGGCAGCTGGGGGGGAGCAGGCGTTCAGGGGAGGGCAGTTGGGAGTGACCAAGCCTCCAGGAAAAGATAGTTTGCAGGGGAACCAGGCCTGCAGGAGAGGGCAATTGGAGGGGACTAGGCCCACATGGGATGCTAGTTGGGGGGACAGGCTTGCATGAGAGTGCAGTTGGTGGGGACAAGGCCTTCAGGGGAGGACAGTTGGGAGGGACCAGACATGCAGAAGAGTGCAATTGGGGAGGATCAAGCCTGCAAGGGAGGGTAATGGGAGTCAAGCTGGCCTGCAGGGGAGGGCAGTTGTTGTTGACCAGGCCTGCAAGGGAGGCCAGTTGGAGGTGGGTCCAGGCCTGCTGGGGAGGGGAATTAGGGACAATCAGGCCTGCAGGGGAGGGCCATTTAGGTTTACTGAGCCGGAAGAGGAGGGCAGTTGTCAGTGACCAGGCCTCCAGGGGAGGACTATCTTGGTGGTTGGGGCATCATAGCTGTATGGGAGGGCAGTTGGAGGGTACCAGGCATGCAGGGGAGGGCAGTTAGATGGGACCATGCCTCCTGGGAAGCGGAGCTGGAGACAGGCCTGCAGGAGAGGGCAGTTAGGGTTGACCAGGCCAGCAGAGGAGGTCAGTTGGGGATGACCAGGCCTCAAGGGAAGGACAGTTGAGATGGACAAGGCTTGCAGGGAAGGTCAGTTGGTGACAATCAGGCCTGCATGGGAGGGAAGTTAGGGTTTACTGAGCTGGCACAGGAGGGCAGTAGGCAGTGACCAGGCCTGTATGGGAGGGCAATTTGGGGGAGAGGGGTCCAGGCCAACATGGGATGGCAGTATGGGGGGCCAGGCCTACAAGGGATGGCAGATGGGGGTGAGAACCAGGTCTGCAAGGGAGGGCAATGGGAGACAATCAGGCCTGCAGTGAGGGCAGTTGGTGGGGACCAGGCCTGCAAGAGAGGGCATTTGGGGGACCAGGCGTTCAGGGGAGGGAAATTGGGGAAAACCAGGCCTCCAGGGGAGGATAGTTGGCAGGGGGACCAGGCTTGCAGGGAAGGGTAGTTGGGAGCAACCAGGACAACAGGGGGAGACAGTTGGGGGGTCCAGACCTGCATGGGTGGGCAGTTGTTGGGAGGGACCAGGCATGCAAGGGAAAGCAGTTTGGGAGGACCAGGCCATCAGGGGATATCAGTAGGGGAGGACCAGGCCTTCAAGGGAGGGCAATGGGAGACAATCAGGCCTACAGGGGAGGGTAGTTGGGAGGGGCCATGTCTGCAGGTGAGGAGAGTTGGAGGGACCAGGCCTGCAGATGAAGGTAGTTAGTGGGAACCCAGCCTCCAGGGGAGGCCAGAGGGGGACAATCAGGCCTGCAGGGGAGGGCAATTAGGCTTGACCAGGCCAGCAGAAGAGGACAGTTTGGGGTGACCAGTCCTCAAGGGGAAGAAAATTGGGAGGGACAAGGTCTGCAGGGGAGGGCAGTTGGTGTGGACCAGGCCTGCAAGGGAAAGCAATGGGAGACAAGCAGGACTGCAGGGGAGGGCAGTTGTTGTCGACCAGGCCTGCAGGGGAAGGAAGTTGAGGGAGACCAGGCATGCAGGGTAGGGCAGTTGGGGAGGACCAAGCCTGCAAGGGAGTGCAGTTGGGGTCAATCATGCCACAAGAGGAGGGCAGTTGGGGGGACCAGGTGTACAGGGGAGTGAAGTTGTGGTGCCCAGGCCTCCATGGTAGGACAGTTGTCGAGGGGACCAGGCCTGTAGGGGAGGGCAGTTGATGGGAACCAGGCTGACAAGGGAGGGCATTTAGAGTCAATAAGGCCAGAAGGGAAGGGCAGTTGGGGGGAGCAGGTTTTCAGGGGAGGGCAGTTGTGGGTGACCAAGCCTTCAGGGAAGGATAGTTTTCAGGCTAACCTGGCCTACAGGGGATGGCAATTGGAGGGGACCAGGCCCACGAGATGCTAGTTGGGGACCTGCATGCCTGGTCATGCCCAACTGCCCTCCTGTGCCAGCTCAGTAAACCTTAACTTCCCTCCCATGCAGGCCTGATTGTCACTTGATTGGCATGCAGGGGGCCAGGCAAGTAGTGTAGGGCAGTGGGACTAGGCCTGCGGGGGAGGGCAGTTGGATGGGACCAGGCCAACAGGGGAAGACAGTTGGGGAGGGGGATCCAGGCCTGCAGGGGTGGACAGTTGGTGGGGACCAGGCCTGCAGTGAAGGCAGTTGGGAGGACCAGACATGCAGGAGGAGGCAGTTTGGGAGGACCAGGCCTTCAGAGGATGTCAATTGGGGAGGACCGGGCCTTTAAGGGAGGGCAATGGGATACAATCAGGCCTACATGGGAGGGCAGTTGGAGACAATCAAGCCAGCAGGGGAGGGCAGTTGGGGGGATGGACCAGGCGTGCAGGGAAGGGCAGTTGGGGGGGACCAGGCATACAGGGGAGGGCAGGTGGGGAGGACCAGATCTGCAAGGGAAGGCAATGGGAGACAATGATTCCTGCAGGGGAGGGCAGTTAGTGTTGACCAGGCCAGCAGAGGAGTGTAGTTGGGCATGACTAGACCTCCAGGGGAAGATAGTTAAGAGGGGGACCAGGCATGCAGTGGAAGGCAGTTGGGGGGGGGGATCAGGCCAACATGAGATAGCATTTGGTGGGGGGGACCAGGCCTGCAGAGGAGGGCACGTTGGGAGGTACCATGTCTGCAGGTGAGGAGAGTTGGAGGGGACCAGCCTAGCAGGTGAAGGCAGATGGGGAAACCAGACCAGCAGGGGAGGGCACTTGGGAGGTACCAATCTTCAAGGGAGCGCAGTTGGTCCCATTCAGGCCTAGATGGGTGGGCAGTTAGAGTTTACTGGGCTGTCACTGGAGGGCACTTGGCCGTGACCAACCCTGTATGGGAAAACAGTTGTGGGAAGTACCAGGCCAACAGGGGATGGCATTTGGGGGGACAAGGCCTGCAGGGGAGGGCAATTGGGGGACCAGGCCTGCAAGGGAGGACAATGGGAGACAATCAGTCTTGCAAGGGAGGGCAGTTAGTGGTGACCGGGCCAACCAGGAGGACAGTTTGGGGGGTCCCCGGCCTGCAGGGGAGGACAGGTTAGGGAGTACCCTGTCTGCAGGTGAGGAGAGTTGGAGGGGACCAGGCCTGCAGATGAAGGCAGATGGGGGGACCAGGCATGCAGGGGAGGGCAGCTGGGGATAATCAGGTCTGCATGGGAGTGCAGTTAGGCTTGACCTGCAGAGGAGGGCAGATTGGGGTGACCAGTCCTCAAAGGGAGGAAAATTGGGAGTGGCAAGGCATGCAGGGTAGGGCAGTTGGTGACAATCAGGCCTGCAAGGGAGGGAAGTTAGGGTTTACTGAGTTGGCACAGGAGGGCAATTGGGGGTGACCAGGCCTGTATGGGAGGGCAGTTATGGGGAGGGGAGACCAGGCCAACAGGGGATGGCAGATGGGGAGACCAGGCCTGCAAGGGAGGGCAATGCGGGACAAGCTGACCTGCAGGGGAGGGCAGTTTGGGGGACCAGGCATGCAGGGAAGGACCGTGGGGGGGAGACCAAGCCTGCAAGGGAGGGCAATTGGGGTCAATCATGCCAGAAGGGGGAACCAGGTGTACAGGGGAGTGTATTTGGGGTGAACAGGCCTCCAAGGGAGGATAGTTGCCGGTGGGACCAGACCTGCAGGGGAGATCAGTTGGAGGGGACCAGGTTTGCAGTGGAGGACAGTTTGGAAGGACAAGGCATGCAGGGGAGGGCAGATTGGGAGGACCAGGCCTTCAGGGGATTGCATTTGGGCAGGACCAGGCCTGCAATGGAGAGCAATGGGAGACTTTCAAGCCTACAGGGGAGTGCAGTTGGGGACAATCAGTCCAGCAGGGAAGGAAGTTGAGGTGATGGACCAGGTGTGCAGAGGAGAGCAGTTGGCGGGGGGGGGGGGGGGGGGGGGGGGGGGGGCGGGGGCGGGGGGGGACCAGGCCTTCAAGGCAGGGCAGTTGGGAAGGACCAGCTCTGCAAGGGAGGGTAATTGGAGACAATCAGGCCTCCAGGGGAGGGAAGTTAGGGTTGACCAGGCCAGCAGAGGAGGGCAGTTGGGGGTGACAAGACCTCCAGGGGAAGATAGTTGGGAGGGGGACCAGGCAAGGACGGGAGGACAGTTGGCGGAGGATCAGGCCAACAATGGGTGGCATTAAGCGGGGGGACCAGTCCTGCAGTGTAGGGCAGTTATGGGGGGGCAGGCAAACAGGAGTGGGCAGTTTGGAGGCAAGGCCTCCAGGGGAGGATAGTTGGTGGGTATCAGCCCTGTAAGGGATGGCAGTTGGTCACAATTAGGCCTGCATGGGTGTGCAGTTAGGGAAAACTAGGCTGGCAGAGGGGGGCAGTTGGAGGTGACCTGCCCTTTATGGGACGGCAGTTGGGGGTGGAGGGGACCAGGCCAACAGGGGATGGCAGTTAGGGGTACAAGGCCTGTAGGGGAGGGCAATTAGGGTTGACCAGGCCAGCAGAGGAGCATAGTTTTGGGTGACCAGTCTTCAAGAGGAGGATAATTTGGGAGGCACAAGGTCTGCAGGGGAGGGCAGTTGGTGGGAACCAGGCCTGCAGGGGAGGGAAGGTAGGGTTTACTGAGCTGTCACAGGAGGGCAGTTGGGGGTGACCAGGCCTGTATGGGAGGGCAGTTTGGGGTAGGGCGGACCAGGCCAACAGGGGATGTTAGTTGGCGGGGCCAGGCCTGCAGGCGATGGCAGTTGGGAGGGGGACCAGGCCTCAAGGGGAGGGCAGTTCGGAGGGACAAGGCCTGCAGGGGAGGGCAGTTGGTGGGGACCAGGATTTCTGGGGAAGGTAGTTGGTGACAATCAGGCTGAATGGGAGGGAAGTTAGGGTTTACTGAGCTGGCATAGGAAGGAAGTTCGCGGTGACCAGGCTTGTATGGGAGTGCAGTTGGTAGGGTGGACCAGGCCTGCAGGGGAGGGCAGTTGGTGGGGACCAGGCCGGCAAGCGAGGGCATTTGGGGTCAATCAGGCCAGAAGGGAATGGCAGTTGGTGGGAGCAGCCTTTCAGGGGAGAACAGTTGGGAGTGACCAAGCCTCCAGGGGAGGATAGTTTGCAGGGGAACCGGGCCTGCAGGAGAGGGCAGTTGGAGGGGACCAGGCCCATATTGGTGCCAGTTGTGGGGTCCTGTCCTGCAGGAGAGTGCTATTGGTTGGGACAAGGCCTGCAGGGGAGGGCTGTTGGTAGGGACCAGGCATGCAGGAGAGTGCAGATGGGGAGGACCAGCTCTGCAGGGGAGGGCAATGGGAGAAAATGAGGCCTGCAGGGGAGGGCAGTTAGGGTTGATCAGGCCAGCAGAGGATTGCAGTTTGGGCTGACCAGAACTCCAGGGGAAGATAGTTGGAAGGGGGACCAGGTTTGCAGGGGAGGGCAGTTGGGGGTGGACCAGGCCTGCAGAGAATGGGAGTTGGGGACAATCAGGCCTCCATGGGAGGGCAGTTAGGGTGTACTGGGCTGGAACAAGGGGCAGTTGGGGGGGGGACCAGCCCTTTAAGGGAAGGCAGTTGGGGGCGGATCAGTCCAACAGGGGATGGCAGTGGTGGGCACAAGCCTGCAAGGGGGTACAGTTATAAAGACCAGGCCTGCAAGGGAGGACAATGGGAGACAATCAGGCTTGCAAGGGAGGACAGTTAGGTGTGACAGGGCCCGCACAGGAGGGCAGTTGGGGGGTCCAGGCCTGCAAGGGAGGGCAATTAGTGGGATCCAGGCCTCCAGGGGAGGGCAGCTGGGGATAATCAGGCCTGCATGGGAGTGCAGTTAGGCTTGACCTGCAGAGGAGGGCAGATTGGGGTGACCAGTCCTCAAAGGGAGGAAAATTGGGAGTGGCAAGGCATGCAGGGTAGGGCAGTTGGTGGGGACCTGACCTGCAGGGAAAGGCAGTTTGTGACAATCAGGCCTGCAAGGGAGGGAAGTTAGGGTTTACTGAGCTGGCACAGGAGGGCAATTGGGGGTGACCAGGCCTGTATGGGAGGGCAGTTACGGGGAGGGGAGACCAGGCCAACAGGGGATGGCAGTTGGGGGGACCAGGCCTGCAAGGGAGGCCAATGGGAGACAAGCAGGCCTGCAGGGGAGGGCAGTTGGGGGGGGGGACCAGGCATGCAGGGAAGGGCAATTGGGTGGGCCAAGCCTGCAAGGGAGGGCAGTTGGGGTCAATCATGTCAGAAAGGGAGGGCAGTTGGGATCAGGCGTACAGGGGAGTGTATTTGGGGTGATCAGGCCTCCTGGGGAGGATAGTTTGCCGGTGGACCAGGCTTGCAGCAGAGGGCAGTTGGTAAGGACCAGGTATGCATGGGAGGGCAGATTGGGAGGACCAGGTCTTCAGGGGATTGCATTTGGGGAGGACCAGGCCTGCAATGGAGGACAATGGGAGACTTTCAAGCCTGCAGGTGAGGGCAGTTGGTGTCAACCAGGCCTGCTGGGGAGGGTAGTTGGGAGGGACCAGGCTTGCATGGGAGGGCAGTTGGGGACAATTAGGCCAGCAGGGTAGGGAAGTTGGGGGGATGGACCAGGTGTGCAGGGGAGAGCAGCTGCAGGGACCAGGCCTTCAAGGTAGGGCAGTTGGGAAGGACCAGCTCTGCAAGGGAGGGTAATTGGAGACAATCAGGCCTGCAGGGGAGGGAAGTTAGTGTTGACCAGAGCAGCAGAGGAGGGCAGTTGGGTTGACCAGACCTCCAGAGGAAGATAGTTGGGAGGGGGACCAGGCAAGCAGGGTATGGCAGATGGAGGGGGGAGCATCAGACCAACAAGGATGGCATTAAGGGGGGGGGGGACCAGTCCTGCAGTGGAGGGCAATTTGGGGGGGGGGGGGTGTCGGACCAGGCATACAGATGTGGGCAGTTGGGAGGCAAGGCCTGCAGGGGAGAACATTTTGGTGGGTATCAGCCCTTTAGGGGATGGAAGTTGGTCACAATCAGACCTGCATGGGAGGGCAGTTAGGGTGTACTGGGCTGGAAGAGGGGGGAAGGTGACCAGTCCTTCATGGGAAGACAGTTGAGGGGGACCAGGCCTATAGGGGATGGCAGTTGAGGGCTCAAGGACTGCACGTGAGGGCAGTTAGGGGGACCAGGCCGGCACATTAGGGCAGTTTGGGTGGTACCTGGCCTGCAGGTAGGGCAGGTTGGGGAGTACCACGTCTGTAGGTGAGGAGAGTTGTGGGGAACCAGTCCTGCAGGTGAAGGCAGATATGAGGACGAGGCATGTAGGGGAGGGCTGTTGGAAGGGATAAGGTCTACAAGGTAGGGCAATTAGAGGTAATCCGGCCTGCAGGGGAGGGCAGTTAGGTTTGACCAGGCCAGCAGAGGAGGGCATTTGGGGGTGACCAGACCTCCAGCGGAAGATAGTTGGGAGGGGAACCAGGCATGCAGGGGAGGGCAGTTGTGGGGGATCAGGCCAAAGGGGATGGCATTTCGGGGTGGGGGTGGACCAGGCCTACAGGGGAGGGCAGTTGGGGGGGGGACCAGTTGTGCAGGAGAGAGCAGTTTGGAGGCAAGACCTCCAGGGGAGGACATTGATGGGGACCAGCTCTGTAGGAGATGGCAGTTGGTGACAATCTGGCCTGCAGGGGAGGTCAGTACAGGGCTGCAGGAGGGCTGGTGAGGGGACCATTCGTGCAGGGGAGGGCAGTTGGGGAGGATCTGGCCTACAAGGTAGGACAATTAGTGGCAATCCTGCCTGCACAGGAGGGCAGTGAGGGTTGACCAGACCAGCAGAGGAAGGCACTTGGTGGTGACCAGGTCTCCAGGGGAGGACAGTTGGGAGGGACCAGGACTTTAAGGGAGGACAGTTGGGGACAATCAGGCCAGTGGGGGGGGGCAGTTGTGGGGGACCAGGTGTGCAAGGGAGGGCAGTTGGGGGGGCCAGGAATGCAGGGGATGGCACCTGGGGTGTACCAGGTCTGCAAGGGAGGGAAATGGGAGACAATGAGGCCTGCAGGGGAGGGCAATTAGGGTTTACCGGGCCAGCAGAGGAGGGCAGTTGGGAATGACGAGGCCTCCGGCGGCCGGGGGGGGGGGGGGGCGGCAGTTGGGGATGGACTAGGTCTGCAGAAAATGGGAGTTGGGTACAATCAGGCCTGCAGAGGAGGGCCGTTAAGGTTTACTGGGCCAACAGAGGATGGCAGTTGGGGGCTCAAGGCCTGCAGGGGAGGGCAGTTGCGGGGACCAAGCCTGCAAGGGAGGACAATGGGAGACAAACAGGCTTGCAAAAGAGGGCAGGTAGTAGTGACCGGATCAGGGCAGGAAGGCAGTTTGGGGATACCTGGCCTGCAAGGGAAGGTAGGTTGGGGGTTATCACATCTGCAGGTAAGGAGAGTTGGGGGGAACCAGTTCTGCAGGTGAAGGCAGATGGGGGGACGAGGCATGCAGGGGAGGGCAATTGGTGGGAACCAGGCCTCCTGGGGAGGGCAGCTGGAGACAATCAGGGCTGCAGGGGCGGGCAATTAGGGGCAATCGGGCCTGCAGGGGAGGTCAGTCCAGGGCTGCAAGAGGGCTGTTGAGGGGACCAGGCCTGCAGGGGAGGGCAGTTGGGAGGGATCTGTCCTACAAGGTAGGGCAATTAGTGGCAATCCGGCCTGCTAGGAGGGTAGTGTGGGTTGACCAGAACACCAGAGGAAAACACTTGGTGCTGATCAGGCCTCCAGGGGAGGACAGTTTGGAGGGACCAGGCCTGCAAGGGAGGGCAATTGGGGACAATCACTCAGCAGGGGAAGGCAGTTGGGTGGGACCAGGTGTGCAGGGGAAGGCAGTTGGGGGGCACCAGGCATGTAAGGGAAGGCAGTTGGGGGGGACCAGGTCTGCAAGGGAGGGCAATGGGAGACAATGAGGCCTGCAGGGGAGGGCAGTTAGGGTTTACCGGGCCAGCAGAGGAGGGTAGTTGGGAGTGACGAGGCCTCCATGGGAGGGCAGTTGGGGGTGGACCAGGCCTGCAGAGATCGCGGTTTGGGGACAATCAGGTTTGCAGAGGAGGGCCGTTAGGGTGTACTGGGCTGGCACAGGGGGATGCATTTGAGGGTGACCAGCCCTTCATAGGAAAGCTGTTGAGGGGGACCAGGCCAACAAGGGATGGCAGTTGGGGGCACAAGGCCTGCAGGGGAGGAAAGTTAGGGGAATGAGGCCTACAAGGGAGGACAATGGGAGACACTCAGGCTTGCAAGGGATGTCAGGTAGGGATGACCGTGCCAGCACAGGAGGGCAGTTGAGGGGACCAGGCCTGTAGTCTAGGGCAGTTTGGTGGGTACCCTGCCTGAAGGGGAGGGCAGGTTGGGTGGTACCCCATCTGCAGGTGAGGAGAGTTGGGGGGGTGGAGACCAGGCTTGCAGGTGAAGGCAGATGGTGGGACCAGGCCTGCAGGGGAGGGCAGTTGGAAGGGACCAGTCCATCAAGGGAGTGCAGTTGGTGCCAATCAGGCCTAGATGGGGGACTAGGTGACCGTGCCAGTTAGAGTTTACTGGGCTTTCACAGGAGGGCAATTGGCTGTGACCAGCCCTGTATGGGAAGGAAGTTGGGGTGGACCAGGACAACAGGGGATGGCAGTTAGAGGCACAAGGCCTGCAGGGGAGGGCAGTTGGGGGACCAGGCCTGCAAGGGAGGACAATGGGATACAATCAGGTTTGCAAGGGAGAGCAGTTACTGGTGACCGAGCCAGCGCAGGAAGGCAGTTTGGGGTGTACCCGGCCTGGAGGGTAGGGCAGGTTGAGGGGTACCACGTCTGCAGGTGAGGAGAGTTGGGGGGAACCAGGCCTTCAGGTGAAGGCAGATGGGGGGACCAGGCATGCAGGGGAGGGCAGTTGGTGGGAACCAGGCCTGCAGCAGAGGGCCGTTAAGGTTGACCAAGCCAGCAGAGGAGGATAGTTTGGATTGACCAGTCCTCAAGGGGAGGAAAATTGGGACAAGGCCTACAGGGGATGGCAGTTGGTGGGCACCAGGCCTGCAGGGGAAGGCAGTTGATGACAATCAGGCCTGCATGAGATGGAAGTTAGGGTTTATTGAGCTGGCACAGGAGGGCAGTTGGGTGTGACCAGGCCTGTATTGGACGGCAGTTGGGGGAAGGGGAGACCAGGCCAACAGGGGATGGCAGTTTGGGGGTCCAGGCCTACAGGGGATGGCATTTGGCAGGGATCAGGCCTGCAATGGAGGGCAGTTGGGGTCAATCAGACCCGAAGGGGAGGGCTGTTGGGGGGGACCTGACCTGCAAGGGAGGGCAGTTGGCGTCAATCATCCCAGAAGGGGATGGCAGTTTGGGGGACCAGACATTTAGTGGGGGGCAGTTGGAGGGGACCAGGCCAACAGGGATGGAATGTTGGGGGGACCAGGCCTGCAGGAGAGGGCAGTTGGTGGGGAACATGCCTACAGGGGAGGGCAGTTGGGAGGGAGCAGGCATGCAGGGGAGGGCAGTTGAGAGGACAAGGCCTTCAGCGTATGGTAGTTGGGGAGGTCCAGGCCTGCAGGGGAGGGCAGTTGATGTCAACCAGGCTTGCTGGGTAGGGTAGTTGGGAGGTACCAGGCCTGCATGGGAGGGCAGTTGGGGACAATCAGGCCAGTAGGGGAGTGCAGTTGGGGGATGGACCAGGCATGCAGGGCAGATCAATCTGGGAAACCAGGCCTTCAAGGGGGGGCAGTTTTGGAGGACCAGCTCTGCAAGGGAGGACAATGGGAGACAATGAGGCTTGCAGGGGAGGGTAGTTCGGGTTTACCGGGCCCGCAGAGGAGGGCAATTGGGGGGGACCATCCCAACAAGGGATTGCATTTGGGGGGTGGGGGGAACCAGTCCTGCAGAGGAGGGCAGTTGAGGGGGACAAGGCCTGCAGGGGAGGGCAGTTGGGAGAACAAGGCTTCCAGTGGAAGACAGTTGGTGGGGACCAGCCCTGTAGGGATGGTAGTTGGTGACAATCAGGCCTGCATGGGAGGGCAGTTAGGGTGTATTGGGCTGGCACAGGGGGCAGGTGGGGGGGTGACCAGCCCTGTATGGTAAGGCATTTGGGGGGGGGGGGACCTGCCAACAGCGGGTGGCAGTTGGAGGCACAAGGCTGGCAGGGGAGGGCAGTTAGGGAGACCAGGCCTGCAAGGGAGAAGAATGGGAGACAATCAAGCTTGCAAGAGAGGGCAATTAGGGGTTACTGGGCCAGCACAGGAGGACAGTTGGGGTGACCAGGCCTGCAGGGTAGTGCAGTTTGGTGGGTACCAAGCCTGTAGGGGAGGGCAGGTTGGGCGGTACGACGTCTGCAGGTGAGGAGAGTTTGGGAGGACCAGGTCTTCAGGTGAAGGCAGATGGGGGCACCAGGCCTGCAATGGAGGGCATTTGGCAGGGACCAGTTGTTCAAGGGAGGGCAGTTGGTGCCAATCAGGCCTGGATGGGAGGGCAGTTAGGGTTTACTGGGCTGGCACAGGAGGGCAGTTAGGCTTGACCAGCCCTGTATGGGAATGCAGTTTGGGGGTACCAGGACAACAGGTGATGACAGTTGGGGGCACAAGGCCTGCAGTTGAGGGCAGTTGTGGGTGCCAGGCCTGCAAGGGAGGACAATGGGAGACAATCAGGCTTGCAAGGGTAGGCAGTTATGTGTGACTGGGCCAGCACAGGAGGGCAGTTGGGGACAACCAGGCAAGCAGGGGAGGACAGTTGACGGGGACCAAGTGTGCAGTGGAGGGCAGTTGGTGGGTACCATCCCTTCAGGGCAGGGCAGTTGGGAGGGGCAAGGCCTGCAGGAGAGGGTAATTGCGCCCAACGAAACTACAGGTTTGGGAAGTTATAGGGACCAGGCCTGCAGGGGAGGTCAGTTGGGAGGGACCAGCCTTGCAAGGGAAAGTAGTTAGGGGTTACTGGGCTGGCACAAGAGGGCAATTGGGGGCCACCAGGCCAGCAGTGGAGGGCAGTTGGGGGTTCTAGGCTGCAGGGGAGTGCAGTTCCTGTGGGGGAACCCGACCAGCAGGAGAGGGCAGTTTTAGGGACCAGGCCTACAGGGGAAAGAAGTTTTGGGGGACCAGGCCTGCAGAAGAGGGCAATTTGGGGGGACCAAGCTTTCAGGGAGGGCAGTTGTCGGGGACTAGGCCTGCAGGGGAAAGTAGTAACTGGCCATTGGGCCAGCAGGGGAGCAGTTAGGCTTTAATTAGGCTGGTAGGGGAGTGGTTAGTGAGTGATCAGGCTGGCAGGCAGAAGTATTTAGGGGTAGTTAGGCTGGCTGGCAGGCGAGCGATCGGGAGGCAGCAGTCCTGGATTTTTAGAGGGATATCTGACTGCCTGTTTAGGCCCTTTCCCCGGGATAGGGCCTAAATGGGCAGTGAGACATTCCTTAAGGGGTCCCAGATTGGAGATGGTGCAAGCTGAGCTGAGGGACATCCCCCCACCACCTGTGCATAAATCTCGTGCCTCTACTCTAATATTAAGTGGACCTCTAGTCTAATATGAAACACAACAATATTAAAACATAATATGTGCTCATTGTAAAAAAGAAAAAAAACATGTTTATAGAGCATATCATATAGGGCAAGAGCATCCTACTCTGAGCTAACTGTCACTGACAGAGGGAGGCATTTGCAGTCTTTGGTTGTGCATATGCATGTAGTTAAGGGTTTTGTGTGTGCATTTATGTAACACTAGAGGCCTAGTGCAAGAAATTCTTGCATGGGGTGGGGGGTGTCTCTCAGCCCAGTCTGCTCCCTCTCCAATCTGGGACTCCTGAAGAGATGTCCGACTGCCTTTTTAGGCCCGATCCTAGTAGGATCGGGCCTAAAAGGGCAGTCGGGCATCTTCTCACAATCCAGGACTGCTGGCTCCCAACTTCTCACTTGCCTGCCTTCCTGATTGCCCCTAACTGCTTCTGCCTGCCAGCCTGATCACCCCCTAACCACTACCCTGTCAGCCTGATTGATGCCTAACTCTTCTCCTGCCAGCCTGTTTGCCCCAACTGCCTTTCCCTACAGGCTTGATCACTCCCAACTTCCCTCCTCTGCCAGCCTGGTCACCCCTCACTGCCCTCCCTACAGTCTTGATCACCCCTAACTGCCCTCCTATGCAAGCCTGGTCCCTCCCAACTGCTCTCCCCTGATGGTCGTCTTGTGGTGGCCTTCTTGTGTCCACATAGGGGCAGGATCTTTGACCACAAGGGGTCAACCATCTTGTGTGTTGGAGTGATGGTCAATCTGCATAGCACTCTTTTATTAGATAGGATAGAGGCCTATGGGTGGGGGCCAGCTGGTTTTCCCTGAAGGGTGTCCTGGATCAGGGTGGGGGTTCCCTTGGGGCATGGGGTGGCCTGGGTGAGAGGCTTGTGGTGTTTTACAGGCTGGCCACGCCCCCCCTCCCCCCCGGCAATCCAAGCAGAGGCCCTGGTATCTGGGATTTATGTATCTTCAACAATTGAAACTTTATAGCCTGGAGCAGAGCCAAGCCTTTTTTGTTCGCTTTTTGGTGGCAGCCATTTGTGTTGCGATTTATGTATCTTCTATAATTGAAACTTTGTAGCCTGGAGTGGAGGCCTAGGCTGGCTAGGGCTGTAGAAGTTTGGCTTCCTCCATCGCCGGGGGCAACCCTAGCCTCCTGCCTCTCTCCAGCTCTGTGGGTGTCACCATTTTTCTTGGGATTCTATAATTGAAACTTTGTAGCCTGGTGTGGAGGCCTGAGCAGGTGGAAAGCTTGGCTTCCTCCATTGCTGGGGAAACCCATGCCTCCCTCCTGCTCTCTGTGGCTGGCAGCCATCTTGGTTGGGTTTATTTGCATATTCACTCCTGATTGGCTGGTGTGTGTGGCTTGTTGGTATAGCAGAGATACAGTCGATTTGCATATTATTCTTTTATCAGATACTAGTGGCCTGGTACACGAAATTTGTGCACTGGGGGTGGATGATCCCTCAACTCTACCTGCCCCCTCACACATACTGGGAGCCCTCAGGGGATGTCCTACTGACCACTCACCCCCAGCTTGCCCAAGGCCTAAAGCCTCTGCCTCTGGCCCAGGCTTTAGGCCTTGGGCACCCAGCCATCGACCTGCTCTGCTCAGCTCCAGCCTTAGCCCCGATCATTCTGGGGACATGTGGTCGCCGGTGGGCACCTCAGCTCCAGTCCAGGCCTTAGTCCTGGCTGCCTGAAACTGCCTGGCCTCAGGGGCCACACAGCCGCCGCCGCCGCCATCTTGGCTCCACCCCCGGGAGCTGTGCAGGCGGGGCTAAGGTCTGGACCAGAGCTGAGGTGCCCCACGGTGAGTGCACAGCTCCCGGGGGTGGAGCCAAGGGGGGGCTGCTGCTTCGTCTCTGCCCCCAGAGCCCCGTGGTCACCGCCACCTTGACTCCACCCCCAGGAGCTGTGCGCTTGCCTCTGGAACCTCAGCTCTGGTCCAGGCCTTAGCCCCGTCTGCCTGTTACTGCCTGGCCCGTGGTTGCCACCCCTACCTTGGTTCTGCCCCTGGGGGCTGCCCCAGCTCCGCCCCAGCTCCTGATTGGCTGGTGGGCGTGGCTGGTGGGTGTGGCCTGTAAGAGTAGCGGAGGTACAATCAATTTGCACATTACTCTTTTATTAGATAGGGTGATACTAGTGATGAAACAAGTCAGGGTTGATTGTGCTATGTGTGCTATTTTGTTTCGTGGGTTTTCTTTTATGGCTTAACAATGTTATAGACAGTTTTCTGTGTCATTTTTCACAGACTTAGCTTGTGCCTTTTAAAGGCCTGTATTCATTATATGTGGAGGTGTTGTAATTTTTTGCTGTTTCCCTAATGGACTGCCATCCACCTCCGATTTTTCTTCTCAGTGCCAGGTTTCCTCTTGCAGTGCTAACACAGCCCTTTATACCACATGATGGCAAGGCCCACTTGGAAGCACTCTTTGCCCTGAAGCAGCTGCAGTTGATTACATATTGCTCTTCTCAAAGGGCTCTCCCAGGACTTCCTACATCTGGACTCCAAAAGTCTCCTCAAATCCATGCATGGCAACTCTTTGTGGCTTTGGTTATTTTGTAACACAAAATACTCAATGTACAATGTCTGTCTTTTATGTATTTTTATATCAAAAATAATAATCAAACTTAAAAAGATTGGAAATTTCCAACTTGGAGTATTCAAGTTACCTTTTTAAGGGATGTTTTAAATTGGAATTAAGGGTGGTTTTTAATCAAGGTTAAAGATTTGGAATCAAAAGTTATATTTATTGGTCTATGCTATGCCCTAAAAGTTGGACAAGCTGTCCTTGTCTTTTTTTTTTAATTTGATTGATTGTGCTATAATTTCATAGCTTATTTTTTGGTGGTACATACCCAAATTTAAAAACTAGAGGTTTGAAACTTGAGTCAAGATAGGTAGGCATAGGATAAGTAGTGTTGATACTACAGCTGTCAAGAATGAGCCCATCTTAGCAGGAGAGGTGGATTTGGGGAGTGGGCACTGATCCCTTGAATCCAACCTGAGTGCATATTGCTAGTTGCTTACTAAAAAGAAGATATTTTAGTTTGTGAATTTAATTTTTTTTCTTTTTAAAAGTTTACTCATTCAAGATAAATGTGGTACTTCAAATAAATAATATTCAGGTGAAATCACCTTTTTTTCTGGTTATTTTAGAGGAATTTTTGATAGTTGATGAGTGTTTGCTTCCTCCGGTTTTTAATAATAACAGGGAATGAAATGGTGTCTAAAAATGAACAAGTTGTAATGTGATTATTTCATTTTCTGTCATTCTGTGCTTTTTTATGAACCAGGGTGGGCTCTAGGCGAACATGGAGAATGGGCCAAATACAGCAATTTTGATGTCACTACTCATGTTCCCCTGATGTTCTATGTTCCCGGAAGGACGGCTCCACTTCCGGAAGCAGGCGAGAAGCTTTTCCGTTACATCGACCCTTTTGATTCCATCTCAGAATTGATGGAGCCAGGTATATAATATGCTGAAGTTATATAGCTTGACAGTAATAGCTTCTTTAGTTTATATAAAACACTTTACCAAATCATAGGCTAGGGGGCTTACCCAGTCCACCTTCTTGTCCAGTGTTGGCATTTCTACACATTGTTTCCTGGGTATTTTCCATGCTCTGGGTAAGGGAGGACTGGCAGGGACAGAGATGACAAGTATGGCTCCTGTCCACAAGGAGTCATGAATGGCAGGTAGGGGCGTGGGAGGTTGGAGACAAAGGATCAAAAGGCATCCCTAGGATGGGGAGGGCTATCTTAGAGGTGACAGACAGCAGCAGCCTACTTCAGAGCTCAGAGGAAGTAGATAGCAGATTCGGCTAGGGCAGGGGATGTTCCCCCCCTTCCCACATACACAAACACAGATGAGCAAAACTCTATTATCTACACACATCTGGCAGAGAGAGAGAGACATTTGCCATTTTGGTAGCTCACCAGTCTAGTGAACCACTAGATCTGTAACATTACCAGGCGATTCTCCTTCTGCCCTCCCCAACAATGACCATCAAGTTTACTTTGATTTCCATGTGCCAGTCTTTCCAAGCTTTGAAAACAACATAACCTTCTCTTCTCTAGGCTGAAATTCCCAGTCCATTAACTGTTCCTCTCAAGATAGTGTTAGACCCATGGTTATATTGTTGTTGTCTTCCAAAATGCTCCAATTTGAGAAAGCACTTTCAGAAATGTCTTTTGGACAGGATCCCCTCTCTGACACATAAGGCGACCTGGATGGTGTTTTCGAGAGTTGTCTTATGACTTGATCTGATCAGTGCAGATATGAGGACTGTACTTTAAGATAACATTTGCTCTTTTGGGAGTCCTTTTTCTACAATTCTGCTCAAGCAGGTTGCCCCCTTTTTGGAGTCCTACATTTAATCCATTTTTTAAACATCTACATTCTGTACTTTATATTGATTCCTATTTAATTTTTTTTTTTGGTCCTGGACCATCATTCCGACCCTTTTAGATCTTCCCCAGTTTGCTTTCTACTGCCAATATTTATTTCCTGAACATTTGATTTTTGTGTGCTGCATGCTCTCTCTTCTTTCATGTCATTGATAAAAAGGTTAAATAGTTTAAAGGCATGAATCTAGCTTTTGTTTACTTGGCGAAATCTTCTGACAGGTTGAGAATTTTTTAAAAAATATGTTTTTATTGATTTCAGAGAGGAAGTGAGGGGGAGAAAGAGAGATAAAAATATCAATGATAATCATTGATTGGTTGCCTCCTGCTTGCCTCCCACTGGGGATTGAGCCCACAACCCAAGCATGTGCCCTTGACTGGAATTGAACCAGGAACTCTTCATTCAGTCTGTAGGCCGATGCTCTATCCACTGAGCCAAACAGTTAGGGCAAGAACCTTTTTTGAAACTTTTGTTGGGAGGTTTTCGGCAACTTATAAATTCATAAAACTGCACTGTCATCTAGTTTATTTCCAAATCTTAACTCTAGCCTGTATCTCTTTCCTGAACTTTGGACTTGGATTTCCAACAGCCTGTCCTACCTAGCCAATCTCACGTGCTCAGAGCTAAACTTCTGACCTTTTACCTCAAGTGTTCCTTTGACACTCTTCCATATACGATATGCAGTGCATCAGCAAGCCTGTCACTCCCCATTCAGAATTGGCCAATTTCTCACACTTCACTGCCATCACCATGGACCACACTGCCACCATTTCCTGCTGGATTACTGGAATAACTTTCTAAATTCTCCTGGATGTGCCCTTGATCCCCTTGAGTTTTTCTTCCTCAGAAGTGATCCTGTTAAAACCCAAGTCAATTTGTATTATAGCCCTGCTCTAGAGCCTTTTATGCTTTCCTGTCTTAACTCTGAGAAAAATGTCCTTACAATGGCTAACAAAGTCTGATGTGATCTGGGTCCTCATTATCTTCCTAACGTCATCTTTTTATAAGCTGTCTTATGCAATGGCCCTGTTTTCTCATGATGAGATTCAGGGTAAAAGTTTTTAACATGTACACTACATGTGAGTTGTGTGCTCTCATTGTATCACATTTAGGCACTTCCTAAAAGCCTGTGCTATTATTAGTGATGCCAGTTTGATCACCTGGTTAAGGTGGTCATGTCAGCTAGGTCTTGCCATTGTAAAGATTATCTGCAGTCTGTTCATTAACATAATTTTACTTGGTGGTTTGGCCCTCCATTGATGATCCTTTTTTTTAAAAAAAATTTTTTAGCATTTCCTAATTTATTTTATTTTAATTTTTTAAAATTTATTTTATTGTTTAAAATATTATATATAGTACTACATATATCTCCTTTTCCCCCATAGAACTTCCCCCAGCTTCCCCTACCCCCTGTCAAATGCCCTCATCGCCCCCCAACCAGTATCTTGTGTCCATTGGTGTGCTTATATGCATGTATACAAATCCTTTGGTTGATCTCTTTCCTCCCCTCCCCAATACCCCCCAGCCTTCCTGCTATAATTTGACAGTCTGTTTCAGTGCTTTACTGTCTCTGTGTCTTATCTTTTTGTGCATCAGGATATAATGTTTTTTTATTTTCCATAAATGAGTATGATCATGTATTTTCCTTTCATTGCCTGGCTTAACATAATGCTCTCCAGGTGCATTCATGCTGCTGCAAATGATAAAAAATCCTTTTTTATAGCAGCATAGTATTCCATTGTGTAGCAGTACCATAGTTCTCTAATTCACTTATCTGCTGATGGGCATTTAGGCTGTTTCCAGATCTTAGCTATGGTGAATTGTGCTGCTATGAACATGAGGGTGCATATATCCTTTCTGATTGGTGTTTCTAGTTTCTTGGGGTATATTCCTAGAAGTGGGATCACTGGGTTAAATGGGAGCTCCATTTTTAATATTTTGAGGAAATTCCATACTTTGCTCCACAGTGTCTGCACCAGTCTACATTGCCACCAGCAGTGCACAAAGGTTCCTTTTTCTCTGCATCCTCACCAGCACTTGTTGTTTGTTGATTTGTTGATGATTGCCATTCTGACAGGTGTGAGATGGTACCGCATTGTCGTTTTGATTTGCATCTTTTGGATAATTAGTGACTTTGAGCATGTTTTCATATGCCTCTTGGCCTTCCTTCTGTCTTCTTTCGAAAAGATTCTATTTAGGTCTGTTGCCCATTTTTTTATTGGATCATTTATCTTCCTTTTATTAAGTTGTATAAGTTCCCTATAGATGTTGGATATTAAACCTTTATCAGTGATAACATTTGCAAATATGTTCTTCCATACAGTGGGCTTTCTTGTTGTTTTTGTTGATGGTTTCTTTTGCTGTGCAAAAGCTTTTTATTTTGATGTAATCCCATTTGTTTATTTTCTCTTTAGCTTCCATTGCCTTAGGAATGGTATCGGTGAAGAAATCACTTTGGCATATGTCTGAGATTTCTCTGCCTGTGGATTCCTCTAGTATTTTTATGGTTTCCCATCTTAAGTCCTATATCCATTTTGAGTTTATTTTTGTATATGGTGTAAGTTGGTAGTCTAGTTTCATTTTTTTGCATGTATCTGTCCAATTTTTCCAACACTATTTATTGAAGAGACTGTCTTGACTCCATTGTATGTTCATGCCTTTTTGGTCAATTATTAATTGAGCATAGTGGTTTGGGTGGATATCTGGGCTCTATTCTATTCCATTGGTCTATATGTCTGTGATTGTGCCAGTACCAGGCTGTTTTGAGAACAGTGCTTTGTAATACAGCTTGAAATCTGGTATTGAGATCCCTCCTACTTTGTTCTTCTTTATCAGGATTGCTGTGGCTATTTGGGGTACTTTTTTATTCCAGATGAATTTTTGGAGAGTTCTTTCTAAGTCTGTGAAATATGCCGTTGGTATTTTAATGTGGAGTGCATTAAATCTATAGATGGATTTGGGTAGTATGGACATTTTAATGATGTTGATTCTACCAATCCATGAACATGGTATGTTCTTCCATCTGTTTATGTCTTTTTCTGTCTCTTTTTTCAGTGTCTTGTAGTTTTCCATGTATAGGTCTTTTACCTTCTTAGTTAAGTTTATTCCTAGGGCTCTTCCATTGATGATCCTTGCTTGAATTAATTATAAACTGGTGGTTCCAAAATTCCAATAGTTTTTAAAAGTGCACAGAGGGCTGAGGGCACCTTCATTTTGCATCCTGCTGTCAGGTGAGGTGCTGAGTTGGTATTGTTTCTACAATTCTTATGCTAAATATAGATATTATTAAAAACACACAAAACTTGTGGAGTCCAGATGGGCTCCTTTACTTATTCTGCTTTGCTGTGGCAGAATTCTGTAATGTAACCCATTCTGCTGGGTCTTTTTCTTCTTCAGGACGACAAGTCAAGGACCTCGTGGAACTCGTCTCTCTCTTTCCCACACTCGCTGGACTTGCAGGATTGCATGTTCCACCTCGCTGCCCCCGTCCCTCATTTCATGTGGAGCTGTGCCGAGAAGGCCAAAGCCTTCTGAAGTATTTTCAACTTCATGACTTGGAAAATGATCTGACTTTCCATGGTAATCCCCGTGAGTCCATTGCCTATAGCCAGTACCCCCGGCCTGCAGACTATCCTCAGTGGAATTCTGACAAGCCAAGTTTAAAAGATATAAGAGTCATGGGATATTCCATACGCACAATAGACTACAGGTTTACTGTATGGGTTAGCTTTAATCCCCGTGAATTTTTGGCTAATTTTTCTGATGTTCATGCAGGGGAACTGTACTTTGTAGATTCTGACCCTTTGCAGGATAATAACATGTATAATGACACCCAAGGTGGAGATCTTCCCCAATCATTGACCCCTTGAGTTGTGCCAACCACAGAGGGCATATATATAGTACTCATTTCTGGCTGGTGACAGAATGAGTTAGAGCTGGTTATTTTATGATTACCCTTAATATTACAAGAGTTACCAAGGGATATGCAATGAAAATATGCATGAATAATTTGTCCTAAATTATATAGCAGCAAAACATTTTTATTTGGTCTTTATTAATTTCTAATTGTTAATTAAACTGGGGCTTGGCTGATCCTTTTCTTTCCTCTTTTTTGAACAGTCATAGCTTATTTATTGAATGAATATGTACATAGTGAGCAAACAAATTATTATACCTTTAGATATCAAGAATATAATAAGCAAACATAGCACTATACTCAAGAAATACTTTGTGGAATTTAGTACACTTCAAAAAGTAAGCATATATCAAATTATGTTTAACACTAAGTTCCTGGTTCTCTTGTTTATAAATTAACTAGAGGCCCGGTGCTGTTCACGGGTCGGGGGAGGGTGTCCCTCAGCCCAGCCTGCACCCTCTCCAATCTGGGACCCTTTGAGGGATGTCTGACTGCCTGGTTAGGCCCGATCTATGGGACTACTGGCTACCAACTGCTCACCTGCTTGCCTGCCAGATTGCCTCTAACCACTTCTGCCTGTCATCCTGATCACCCCTCCCCTGCCAGCCAGATCGATGCCTTACTGCTCCTCTGCTGGCCCAATTGCCCCCAACTGCCCTCCCCTGCTGGCCCAATTGCACCCACTGTCCTCCCCTGTTGCCGTGGTTGCCCCTAACTGTCCTTCCCTAAAAACCTGGTCACCCTCATCTGTCCTCCCCTGCAGGCCTAGTCACCCTCCCTTGCTGGCTTGTCACCCCTAACTTCCCCCCCTTGCCAGGCTGGTCACCCCTACCTGCCCTCACCTGTCAGCCCGATTGCCCCTAACTGCCCTACCCTGCTGGCCTAGTCACCCATAACTGCCCTCCCCTGCTAGCCTGCTCTCCCCTAACTGCCCTCCCCTGCTGGCCTGGTCATCCCTAACTGCTTCCTCCTGTTGGCCTGGTCACCCCTAACTGCTTCCTCCTGCTGGCCTGGTTGCCCCCAACTGCCCTCCCCTGTAGGCCTAGTGCCCCCAACTGCCCTCCCCTGCTTACCTGGTCACCCCTAACTACTTCCTCCTGCTGGCCTGGTCACCCCTAACTGCCCTCCCCTACCAGCCATCTTGTGGTAGCCATCTTGTGTCCACATGGGGGTGGCCATCTTGTGTGTTGGAGTGATGGTCAATTTCCATATTATCTCTATATTATACAGGATAATTTGTCTTAGTTAACCCAATATATTAAAAGCATTATGTCAATATGTAATCCCAGCTTCTTTTTAAAATGTAAAATTAAATAATAATGTTAGATGCCAAGGTCTTAAAATTATATCTTAAATGTTTGTTTCTAAGAACACAAAATTTCAAAATCCAAAGATAAAATATATATGAAGTGATTAATGTGGAATTTCTACATCAAATAATAAATAATACTCAGTAAACTAGAGGCATGAGATGTATGAGAAATTCAGTTAAAATTTTGAGACACTTTCTCACCCAAATAATAATTTGTTAGTAAATAATATGACCCATGAACCCAAAAGACATCTATTAAAATACTGTTATATACAGTGGAAAACATTTAAAGGCATAACTATCCATGAATTGCATCTCTCACAACCTTATTAGTGTTCTTCTTCAAGGGTGTTTTGTTGCAGGCATCCATTTATTCAGGAGCTAAGAAATATTCTATTTTTAATTACTAATTAAATAAATATTAACTTTATTAAAATCTAAATTATTTTGAGAATTATGAAAACTTTTTATTAGTATAATATTAGGTAATTTCTAATCCCCAAGAATGTAGTTCTGTGTTCCCTAAATATGAAAGTAACCAAAAACATGGTGGTAGTGATAAACTTAGCCTATATCATTTTTAAAAGAATGCAATATTCAAAACTCATATTTACAATAGGTTGAAGCTGATTATCATTAGTCATAACAAGAGTCAACCACTTTCTAAATAAACATCTAATGTAGCCCTGTATAAAATTAATTTTTAGTATTTCTATTTGTATAAGTGCATCATTGTTTAAAGGTAAACGCTTGTGAAACAAAATACAGAAAATTAGGGTAAGTTACTATAGTGTAGTAAATAGTAGCCAAAAAAGACAAGATATTATATTAAAAGATTACTTCAAATCAATAAAATTTCAAAGTTTTATGATTATTTTTTACTAAATATCCTACAATAGAGGTATATATGGTAACACAATGATCTAAGTGATGAAGTGACTTAGTGTTCTGGCAACAATAATTTCTACTTCAGGAGCAAAGGCTTTATTCATCTTCTGAATCCTGAAGCGCTTCTCTCTTGCAGAAGTCTCAGCTCTACAAGTAGATGGTTTCCCTCAGCCTTTTCTTTTTATGCTTCATCCACTTTATGGATCTTATCACTTCCACTACAATTTTTACAATCCAGTCTGTAAATTTCTTATGACATATTTTCAGTGTACTTAGCTTTATTTCCTACTCTATAGTTACAGTAGGTTTTAACACAGTTTTATTTCACATTCATTTGTTGCTCCTGTTGACTATAATAAGTACACTCATCACATTTTCTCACTTTATTTCTTGAAGCACAGTTTTATTATCAAAATAATTCTTCTTTTTTTTGAAATCATAAGCTGAACTATGCCATTTTGTCAGTAATTTACCTGCATTACCAAAGAAACATCTGGGTCTTGCATGTGGATCTGTCTCTGCTGGAAGGGCTTCTGTCTTATCTTTGCTGCATGAGTGTGTAGCCTCAAAATGCTTCAGCTCTCCTTAGGTTGTAGTTTTACTTGGCCTCCTTTTACAAATCTCTTTTTAGAAGTTCTGCATTTCACATTCAGTGTCATACTCTTCTAAAACAGCTAATAAGTTATGGTTGCTTTTTATTTATTTGTGATACTGAACTCAATTTAGATTCACTTTTGTTTCCTTTTGTATATCTCCAACATACAGTGGGATGAGCAGCCACTTCTAGTTTTTAGATATCAAAGTCAACCATGTTCTTTATTTTGATTTAGTTTAGATAAACCACATCTTTGTTGTCTCACAATCTCACTGATCAGTACATATCCTATATAATAAAAGGCTAATATACAAATCAACTGAATGGCAGAATGACCGGTCGCTATGATGTGCACTGACCACCAGGGGGCAGACCCTCAATGCAGGAGCTGCCCTATGGTGGTCAGTGTGCTCCCATAGAGGGAGTGCCACTCAGCCAGAAGCCTGCTCATAGCTGGCAAGTGCAGGGGCAGGGGCAGTGGCGGGAGCCTGTTCCGCCTTTATGGTAGTACTAAGGATGTCCGACTGCTGGCTTAGGCCCACTCCTAAGCCATCACTCAGACATCCCCTGAGAGCTCTTGGACTGCGAGAGGGTGCAGACCAGGCTGAGGGACCCCCTTGAGTGCACAAATGTTATGCACTGGTTCTCTAGTTTTATTAAGGGTTCTCCACTCACTTTGTTTGTAGAGAGTCCCATTTCACTTGACCAGGGGTTCTTTTATACAGTTCAGTTGAAATTAGGACGGGTGACCCTAGAAATTTTGAATGGTCCTAATTCAGTGGCTCACAAATATGAGGGTGTATCAGAGAACCACCTGAAGGGCTTGTTAAAATCCAGTATACTGGGGGGCCCTGCCTGTAAAGGTTCTGATTCAGTGCGTTTGGGTGAGGCCTGAGAATTTGCATTTCTTACAAATCACTCTGCTCCTTTAAAGACCACACTTTGAGAACCACTACCCCAATGTATGTGCTGTCCAATAGCCACTAGGTACATGAGGCTATTAATTTTAAATTAGTTAAAATGAAATAAACATTTCAAAAGCAGAATCTCATTGCACTTGCCATATTTCAAGTGCTCAATAGCCACATGTTAGTGATTACCATGTTGGACAACACAGATCTAGAACCTTTTTGTCATAACAGAAAGTAGATTGAATGGAGCTGCTGTCCATTAACTCTGAATTTGAGCTGGATCCACGTGCTTGTTAGCAAGTTCCTCCTATGGGCTCATTCTTTACCCTAGGTTTGCCTGCGAAGCCATGTCGAGGAGTGAGTGAAGTATGATTGGTTTAAGCATAGCATAGGGAGTTCACTCTGGCAATCAGCCTCTTTTTCTCCATTACCATGGCCATTGCCTCAGCCCTTCTCACCTCCTTCCCAAGTAGTTTACCCGCCCCCTATTCTTTCCTCCCTCAGTCCCTAAAGAATCCATGTGTCTTCCTGAAATCCCTCTTTGATCCTGCCCTTTGAGAACACCGTTAGTGCCTACTACTGGGTCTACAAAGACCTTCGCTGAGCAGTCAGAGTCTTCCCTGACTCCACAAAACCCCTTTCCTCGGTTGACCAGTATGTATACTGGTCCCTCACTCTCCTTTGCCAATCCCTGCCTCCCCATCCACCCCTAGATTTTTCCCTCCCCCCTTCACCATCCATTCATGATCATTCTTCATACCCTACTCTCATGCTCCCACCTACAAGAGGTAAAGGTTTGTGACTCTCTAGAATACATCATGGGATGAAATGAACATCGCTAAAGAATCTTGTGGTACCCATATTTTTAAAAAAGTTGTTTTTTTTATTACAAATTTGTGGTAATTAATAGAAAATTTGGACAACAGAAATATAATAAAAGATAAAAACATACATCAGTATTTTACCCCAAGATAGTCACTTAATATCTTGTCTTTTTTGGGGTGTAGACTTTTACTAGTATATGGTTGTCATCATGCTATGTGCTTTATTGTATAATTTTGTATTCTTGTTTCCCCCCCCCCCACACTAAGTATTATATATAGTTACTACAGATTTTTGTAAAGATGCTTTATACTGGTGGGAATATATTTTATTGTGTAGTTTTTATCAATGTACACAACCTTCTTTCAGTTATTCAACATTTAGGTTATTTCCAAAATTTTGGTATGCAAATCATGCTGTGATTAACAACTTTTTGAATACATTTTTATGTATTTCAAATTACTCTCTTAGGGTAGTCTTTCAGTTCCATTGTCAAAAGCTTCTCTATTTTGCTACTCTTCCCACTCTCCTGTTACTTTAGGGCAGTGAAACTAAAAATAAAGCAAATAAGCATGCAAATAAAAACCGTGAAATCAACAAAACCCCCAAACACCCACCCCTAATGATAATAGATAAAAGTGGTATTTTATTTTACCTTCTAATTCTTTGCTCATTAAAGACTTCGATCATGCTCTCTCTGTTCGATTTTTGGACATCTGTATTTATAGTATTTGAAGTTGCCTTTAAAATTTGATTTTGGGTTTCATTTTTTAAGTAATTAAACTAATTGTTCTTTTCCTATGTGATTTTTTCCCTCTATCTTTTCCTGTTAAATCTACAGACCTCTCTCATTCTGGAGATTGAATAAATATTCATATTCCTTTGATTTTTTGTGGTTTGGTTTTATACTTGATTTATCCTGTCTTTTCATCCCATTATTAAAAGTAATACATGCTCATTGTGGAAAATATTGTGATGAAATGAAGCTCACCTTCCAGAATATAGCCACTATTGACATGTGCATTTCTTTCTTTTCCCACATACATATGTACAGATGTGGACATTTTTATCTTTACATAGCTGAAATTTACTACATATAATCCTGTATCCTGCTTTTTAATCTAAAATAATATGGTTTTTTATGTCATTTACAATTCTTGGTTAGCAGTTGTAATGACTGCACCACCCTTCCTATACTAATCTTTCAACTGAAATTATCAAATTTTTGTATGCATTTTTGAAAGAGGTAAATACAGGTAACATAAAATTTACAATCTTAAACATTAAATGTGCAGTTCTTTGGCAATAAGTACACTCACATTGTTGTGCTACAGTCACCTCCATCCATCTACAGAACTCTTATTCTCTTGCCAAACTGAAACTCTGTTCCCATTAAACACTAACTTCCCCTTCTTCTCCTCCCTTTAATACTTGATTCCCACCATTCTACTTTCTGTCCTAATGAATTCATTACCATATGAACCTCATATAAGTGGAATCATGCAGTATTTGTCCTTTTGTGCCTGGCTTATTTCACTTACAATAATATTTTAAAGTTCATTCATATTGTAGCATATTGCAGAATTTCCTTCTTTTTAAAGGCTGATACTGCATTGTATGGATAGGCCACATTTTGTTTATCTATTCGTCACTTGAGGAACACTTAGTTTGTTTCTACCTTTTGGATATTGCAAATATTGTTGCTATGATAATGGCTATATGGCTATCTGAGTCTGTTTTTAATTCTTTTGGGTATATACCCAGCCTACGTTCATCTTTAATCACTTTAAAATGTTGGGTGTTTGCTTAGAGATGAGCAAGGTGATTCAGAAGGAGCCTCACCCAGTCTACAGAGGGCACAATTTCTCTGAATGATGACAAGGGTTGGCTCTTACCCCTGCTAGGGCCAACCTCACTGATGCCTGCCAGGTTCCCAACTTACCATCTGATGGTCTTTGATAATAAATTCACAAGTTGGGGTCTGCCCCTTCTCCTTGCCCAAGTCCAACCTGAAGTTATAGCTCCTTTGAGGAGTCTCTTGAATTATGACCTCGGATCTAGTGTTGAAAAAGAACCCAGCTGCCCCCTTTGACCTCTACCCATTTTCTTTTTTAGCTTCAGGTGTAGCCTGTTGTGGTTGAACCTACTGTCAGCCTAGTCTCTCTCTACCCCAATGCACTTGGTGTCCCCCTTGGCACTTCTGGGCAGGCTCTCTTCTGCTCATGAGAACTTGAAACTAAGAGAAATGTCACTAATTGATGCCCTTGGATTGCCCACAGTGTTGCTATGATGGGTAAGAGCCCTCTCTGTTCAGAATTTGCCTTACACATGCTATGGAAGCTCCTGTTGGCATCCCTGTCCATTTGCCCACCTGGTGGGGTAGGTGCCACTGTCCTCTCAAGTGTTTTCGGAAATATTGGTGGTCTGATGTGGGGAGTTCACCCTCAAGGGCTTTTCTAACAGAGTTTACTGGCTGTTATTCCATGTCCCAATCAAGATCACTGGCAGCCAATGGTACTGGTCTTGGAAAGATGCCCTTATTTGACTTTGGATTCCTAGGTCTCTGATGGGGGTGTGTCCAGGCTGGAGAAAACAAACATGGCTTGGACTGGCTCTGGATGAGGTATCTGGAAACAACTTGCAGGTGCCTGCACAGAATCATGTGGCAAAGCCCAAGCAAGAGGAGCAGTGCCCTACTGCCAGCAGGGTAAAAAGGCTCTAGGTCTAGTGTATTTGTCACCTACTAGGAAGCCAGAGATAGGATGTGGGCAAAGAGAGGAGCAAAGGCCAATGGTCAACTGCTTTTGTTTGATTGTATCTGTAAAAGTTAAGAACCATTGATTTATGTGGTAAGATGGTTGGAGCAGGATTGAAGCTGACCTTTGTACAGCTTTTGCCTTAAATTATTGTAATTTTGTGTGTTTTAGAAAGAAACTTTTACAGGTGGTTTGTATTCAAAACTAATTATCTAGTTAATAGATTTTATGAATTTTACCTCCTCCAGGTTCCCTTGTATTTGTGTTAAGGGCAGCATGAGTTATTGTATAATTAAATCATAGTAGTTTGCCATTGTATTGTGTGTGCAGTTCTTGCTGCTGTTTGGGGACTGCTTGATGCTGCCTTAAAATAAGTGAAGCCATTTAACAAATCTTGATACTGCAGTACCTGTTTGTTCCTTTCTAGTGCTCAAAATGTTCCCAGAAATGTGAGGACAGGGCAAATGTGGTGTGGGTTTTGCGAGGGAGTCAAATTCTTTCTTCATGGTAAGTGGGAAGATGCTCTTGAGTGTAGCAGTGTCTTTTTGGACAGTGATATTTCTCCCAGCTTGTCCTGAAGTTAGAAACTCCCCAGAAAGAAGGAAATAGGGTGATCAATCAGGTGGGCCTTTGTTTAAGGAAACTAGATATGCAATAGCAACCATTTAAAAGAGGGATTACTTGTCTTCTTGAAATGTGTGAGTTCCTGGTGTTCAAACTGGAAAAGTCACTACTTGGTGTCTTGACTTAAATATGCTTTGATGAACCTTGACTTATCTTTTTCCACCTTTCCTCGTGGATTACTTTGAGTGAATACATCATAAATTACCAAATTGTTCAGGACAGGTTAGAAGGATTGGATGAATCAAAGCAGGTGAAACATATCCAATGTATTTATTTGCTGGCTTATTTATTGTGTCTACATAATATCACATATTGCAAAGTTTGAAAGGCGCACACATGTCCCCAGCTACCCTGCTATCTTCAGAGGCATGCACAGTTACCAGTTTCATGTGAATTGGAGAAGTTTGAGAAAAATAGATGCAGGCCAAACAGGTAGGCCTCAGAACCAAGGAGCTAGAAAGGGTGACCCAAAGGATCAATGTCATACATGCAAACCTTCAGCATTTTGGTCAATAGCTTAGTATGGAGACTTAGTGTGACATGGTGCCAGGAAGTAAGTTTGGGCTACATAAATGGGTATTCAGGAGGAGGCAGGTGGTCAGCTGTTCTTCCTACACAGTTAGGCAGCACCTGGAGAATTATGTTTAGCCAACGACCCAGAGTTGTCATAGAAATGTGGATAAACAAGAGACCCAACATGGCATCCGAGGAACAGCCTAAGGATGAATGTGCAACTTGGGAAGAAAAACATGGGAGCATGTTGCGGGGATGATGGCAGGCAGAGCATGGTGCTATCTTGAAATCTCTGCAGAACCATCATAGGCAAGAGAGATTGGACATGCTCTCTAATGGCCCCAAGGAAAGAACCAGTACCAGAGGCTGAAGGAGACAAATGGCAGTTGAGTAAAAGTTTGAGCTTTAATAGCAGCTTTTAGTTGGAAGAGTCTGTTCCTAGTTCTGGTGAGCTCTCTGTCACCTGAGGTATGTAAATAACATCTAGGCTGGTGATTCTCTACAGGGACAATGTGTCAACTCCATTTTAGCTGTCAGAACTGGGGACAATGCTACTGGCATTGAGTTGGGGAGAGGCCAAGGGTAATATAAAGCATACACAGGATAGCCCCCACAACAAAAACTATCTCGCCCCAAGTGGCAATAGAGCCTAGGTTGAGAATCTCTGACACAGGCAATCATTTGACGGAGTAGGACTAATTACTAAAACCTCTTCCATCTCTGAGACTCATGATTTGGGGAATACACACTCAATTACTAAAATAATGTGTTGTCTTCACGTAGGGCAGCAATTGTCTTAGGTAGACACTGCAGTTTTAATCTTAAATTAACCTACTGATTGGCTTCTATACCCATTTGATTGCTTGCTAAAATAATGGAAGAGTTATTTTGAGTTTCTGAACTGATATATTATTGAATGTTCCCTTGCTGGTGGTTTGAATATCCCAATGTTTGTGATCTCACTGGTCATTGAAGCACATTCCTCTGGGAACCAGGACAGGGCAATTATCCCAATTGTCTCAGTAGCTGCAGATAACTGAGTTTCAGTTGACTCAGTGGTCCTGGAGTCAGGAGAGCACAATTATCCTAAATTGCCTCAAGTAGCTACTTGAGAGTGCATTCCTGTTGACTCAGTGATCCCAAAATCTGAACAGCAAAATTATTCTAAATTGCCTGACCAGGTGGTCCCAGATAATGTGTTTCTGTTGATTTAGTGATTCTTACATACTAACTTGCTCAATTTTGCTTCTGTAAAAAAGTGCTTTTTCACGAAGCAGGTTCCTCATTCCAGACCCAAAGATGTAATCAATACTTTTGTGCTATTCTGCCAATATAAGCTAGACGTGTTGAGCTGTTTAGGGCTGCAAGGTTTGGAGAGCATTCACCACTTGTATGCCGCCGGCTTTTAATAAAATGACTCCATAATAATCTTTTTTTGAGATGTCTTATGTAAAATAGGGGTACATCACAACAGTCTATGTAAAATGAGTGTTCCTTTGCACATAGCCCTGAAAAATCTTTAAGGAGGACAAGAAGCTTTCAAAAGATTTTAAAACAATAAAAAAGTTTCTATGGTAGTAGTTGATTGGATTTTTCCTTTCTTCCTACCTAGAGAGAATCTCCCATAGAAGTTTCTCCCCTATAGAAGAGGAGTTATATATACTTAGTAATTTCTTTTAAAATATAAAATTGGGTTCCTCACTTAATTGCAATAGTATTACATATTCGTTACAGAAAAATATTAGAAAACAAAGACAAGAATCTAACACCACTGTTAACCTGGCATAGCCTTTCCTTTGTGCGTACAATTTTACATTCTGACAGTTTTTCTACATCCTATTTTACAATCTACTTTTCATGGTGCATAATTTCTAAGGGGTTCTCAACTCTGACTTTTCTATGACATGCAAATATGAAGCATTTGCATGTGAATATGTGATAGTGTTTCCTGGAGGACAAAACGGTTTCCTTCCTCTCCGTGAGAATTTACAAATGTGAATATTTTTATAAAGTTTAATACCAAGACTGCTGCTATTCTTCCCAGCCTTGACCTTTATGGCACTGATAGCTTCAGGGCCTGGAAAGCCCTGCAACCCCCTGACGTGTAGACATCCACCAAAAGACCATGTGGATTTCACCTCCTTCAGTATATCCTGAACCCATCCAGGCATCTTTACCCATTTCATTCCATGCTACCATCTCCTATTGCTTGGACAAGTGACCATTTCCTAAGGGGTCTCACTCCTGTTGCATTGCAGTCCAGGTCACACAGTTTTGAAGATGATGTTTGCAAAATGCAAATTAACATACATGCCCACCCCCAAATACAGTGTTCAACGGCTTCCCATTGAAATGACAACAAGCAGAAAACACTTTAACCTTAATGATTTGGCCCCTACTGACCTGCCACACCCTGACCCTCCCCAAGAGCATCCTCCCCTAATGCCTTTTACTAGATTAGGTTGTGGCATACGAACCACTTTTTCTTAGCCCTCAGTTGTACTTCTCATGCTCATTTACATAATTACTTCCCATGTATGTGTTTCCCCCCAGTAAGCTCCCTGGGAGCATAGAATGCCTGTTTTTGCACTATTATCTCTCAGTACCTAGCACATGGTAACCCCACAACAAATATTACTGGGATGAATGAGTACTTGTGTGGGTATTAACATAACTCTAAAGGATTAAATTATAGAAATGGCCCACCTGGTGTGGCTCAGTGGTTGAGCGTCCACCTGTAAATGAAGAGGTCACTGGTGTGATTTCTGGTGTACATGCCTGGGTTACAGACTTGATCCCCAGTGGGGGATGTGCAGCAGATCAATGATTCTATCTCGTCATTGATGTTTCTATCTCTCTTTCCTCCCTTCCTCTCTGAAATAAATAAAAATGTATATTAAAATTTTATTTAAAATTGTAGAAATGGAATGTCCAGGTCAAAACCTGTATAGAGGACATCTGTCATCATTTTGGCCACCAGCATCATAAATGTCTTCCTCTGTTGGGGAAATTCCCCATGCTATTATTTTGGGTGGGAAGCAGAGCCCAGTTGCCACTATAAAGGCACAAAATGCCAGGTGACCAGTTTTCCTTGTGGCTCCCTTTTGGCTAGAGAGTAGGTATGTGATCCTGACCCAGCTAAGCAGAAACCCTCTTCCCTGATTTGTGAGGCAGGAACCATGGTGACTCCATCTTTGTGATAGGAAGCAGTGGTGGAATTGCACAACACACAGGCTCTGCAGCAACAGTAGGTGAGCAATGACCACCAATGTCCAGCGATGGCAACGGCAGTGGCAGTGCCAGACTTTTTTGTGATATGATTTCAGCTGTGGTTGTGGCAGCTACCTTGCCTAATATGCCCCTACCTAAGTCTGAGACGGCAGTCTTCCCTGGTACTCTGTTACTCAATAGTCTTAAAAAAATACACCCACAAATTCGCATCCTTTTCTGCTTAAGTTAAATGGAGTCAGTCAAGCAACTAGAACTGATGATTAATGTAGTATGTCCATTGGACAATCTAGAAGCTGGTGCTAAACTGGTTGCACAAGTTGACAGCCCCATCAGCAGGGCACCCAACATTTGGGTTTGGGTATATATCTGTCTTCTAGTACTTCTTTTGTTGCTTTGCAATGATCTACCTTTAAGGAAGGGGCATTCCTTATTCATCCTCTATGATAAGTCTCTAACCCAGTGCCTGGCATATTTTAGGTACTTATATATTTAGTAAATAAATGAACAAAAATTTTTTGGAAAAGAGTTTGAGGATGACCAAACTAGAATCAGAGACTGAGAGTTGGGTGGATGCCCATGTAGTTCCTTATTCCATGAGGGGAGCTGAAACTCAGAGAAGGGAAGCTACTTAGCCAAGGATTTGCATCTAGCCAAGTTACAGCAGACCTCAGACCCAAGCCCGCCAAGTCTTCTGTGGCCACCTGCAAGTTCAGTTCTCTGTGCAGTTGCTGCAAAGGCTGCGGCTTAGGCAACCTTCCTCTTCTTGAGTTTCCCAACAAAGGAGGTAGGTTTCAGCTGAAATTATGAGCAAAAAGCCAAGTAAAAGCTGTGGAGTTGCCAGAAAATCAACTTGTGAAAGAAGAAAGGCTAATGACCACCCATTTAGAAGACCGCCTTTTTATCTAAATGCAAGGCTCAAGTATATCTGTGTGTGTATGTAAGGATCAAGCTCGAGCCCCTTTTTGGCAATATTTTTATAATTTCCCTTCATTCTTTGTATTGCTTTCAAATCAAAGGGAAGCTGTGTTAGAGAATTTCTAGCCCCAAACTACATATACAAAAACGATCAAGATTTTGTGAGTACTGTGTTTTCAATAATGAATTCATAGTCCCTCCCTTTGTCCAAAATGAAAGGAGATGGCTGCTAGATTGGAGGTAAGAGGCAGTGGGTGGGGGTAGGGGTCTTAATTCAATGGTTTTACCTTTCTCACAACCCCCAACTATCCATTTAAGCATAACCAGTGGGTAAAAGAAGAATCAATTTTGAGTCCAATCATCTCTCATTCTAGTAAAGCATTTTGTGTGTGTGTGTGTGTGTGTGTGTGCGTGTGTGTGTGTGCGTGTGTGTGTGCGTGCGTGCGTGTGTGTGTGTGTGTGTGTGTATGTGTTGTTGTTGTTGTTGTTGTTGTTGTTGTTGCTGTTGCTGTTAATCCTCATCCGAGGATATTTCCCCATTTGTTTTTTAGGGAGAGTGGAAGACAGAGGGAAATACAGAGAGAAACATCGATGTGAGAGAAGCACATCAATTGGTTGCCTCCTGCACAGCCCTGACCAAGTCCCAGGCCTGGGAGGAGCCTGCAACTATGGTATGTACCCTTAACCGGAATCGAACCCGGGGCCCTTTGGTCTGCAGGCTGACTTCTCTATCCACTGAACCAAACCAGATAGGGCAAGGGATTTTTGTTTTTTGGGTTTTTTTTTTTGTTTGTTTGTTTTTTACGTTTCCATCACCACAGCTTGATAGTTGAAGAAAATATTACAGAACCCAGTCTGTTTTAAGGAGAACATCTCTAAAATTGGGTCAGCAGATATGTTACACGTTGGCAGGCAAAATGAAGTACAGCCCTGATCTGGTCGGAGCTTCACAGTGGCAGGGAAGAGCTTGGTTTTCGCACAATGCACTTGGACTTGTGCCTTCCTGCTGTGATCCTTGTACACCTCCCAGGTCCCTGGGGAGGTGTGGGGCGCCAGTGCTAGCTAAGAGCAGGTTATAGCCTGAGGCTGAGACAGCATGCGGTTCCCTGAAAGGCCAGTGGAGGCCACTGTGGCACCAAGAACGCGAGGAAGGTGACCAGCTGGCGTCAGGGGCATCTCCTAGGAGTAATGACTGTCACACTCACACACCGAGACTGTTCTCGAATTCTAGTCCAGAATTTTAAAGACACTATTACGAATTAACGAGGATAAAAGACTCGGCAGATGAAATGCGGATCTCGGATCCCCTGAGGTTGTTTTCTAACTCATTTTTTCCCCTCCAGGACTGGGTCTCATTTGCATCCTCCAGATGCACGCTTTATATATGGTGAAGACAGTCCTCCAAAAATGACAGGAGAGGAAGAAGTGTCGCGGCTGCAGCCTGTCGTATTAATCCCCAAATACTTTTGCAAAACAGGATATTACACTGTTTCTCCATTAACAAGTACTGGCGGCAGGTGCAAGGCATCAACTGGGCTTCAGGAATAGGGCTGTGGGATAAAATCTGGACGCATAGATAAATATAAATTTTAGATGAACAATGAATAATTGATTGTTATAAGTAATGATTTGTTGTTCCCTGGAAATTCCAATTTAACTGGATGTCCTGCGCTTTGATTTACAAACTCTGGACACCCTACACAGGAGAAGTGACTCTGGTCAGGTAGCACTGAGCTGCCCCAAAGGGAACTTGTGGACTCTGGTGGTCAGGGCTGAAGCCAGGCAGAGAGTTCTAATTCCAGGTGGGTGACAATAAATGCCATATGTTCAAATAGAGAACAAATGGGCTCACAGAGCTGCCTAGTGGTAAAGGGTCTCAGAGGAAGAGATTTGCTCACTGAAGTGGCAACTACAGTTAATGTTCTATTTTTCTCTTTTTTGTTACCACCCTCCCCCTAACACCTGCACAGACACACCAACTTTGGAGGATTTGATTCCCATACTGAATTCAATCCATGGTCACATGTGTCTTGGCTGTGGAAGATTATGTGCATATACATTGTACTGATATAGGCCCTGCCGCTGGTATGGTCACCACAGGCCCCACAGTGGGACTGGGGCTGCAGGTAGGACTAGTAGTAGATTTAACTCTGGACAGCCAGAGAAAGAGATAAATCCAGCAAAACTACTTTGCATTGTATTATAGACTAGAGGCCTAATACAGGGCATTCCTGCACCAGGGAGGGGAGGGGGGTCCTTCAGTCCAGCCTGAGCCCTTTTGCAGTCCAGAACCTCTCAGGCGATGTCTGCCTCCCAGTCCAGGCCCTATCCCTGGGATATCAAGCCTAAGCCAGCCATCAAACACCCCTCTCATAGTCTGGGGCTCCCAGCTTTTTTTTTTTTTTTAAATTTCTTTATTGATTGCGGTGTTATATATGTGTCCTTATTCCCTCATTACTCCCCTATCTGCCCCCCCATACTCTTACCCTCCTGTTGTCCATGTCCATTGGTTAGGCTTATATGCATAGTCCTTTAGTTGATCTTTCCCCCTTACCCCCACCCTCCCCTACCTTCCCTCTGAGATTTTATGGATGCCTAGCTTTTTACCAGCCTCCTGGAGTGGAGGCAGGAGAGGCTCCCACCATCGCTGTTGCACTCACCACAAGCCCAGCTTCTGGTTGAGCAGCACTCCCCCTGTGGGAGTGCATTGACCACCAGTGGGCAGCTCCTGTGTTGAACGTCTGCCCCCTGGTGGTCAGTGAGCATCATAACGACCTGCCGTTCCTCTGTTCAGTCAATTTGCATATTAGGGTTTCATTATATAGGATGGCACACTAGGCATTTGAATGTGGGGCTCCTGAAGTCCCTGAGGACCCAACATATAAATGCTCACCCCCTCTAACTCTTTACAAAGCTCTCCCATCTGTTTGGAGAGCACAAGGACTCAGTGGAGATGTGCAGCCCTGGAATTTCCATTTTCTGGTTTGGTAAATAAAGCATATTTTCTGAGGAGCCCCCAATCTCTGGTCTACTCATATGGCCAAAGAGAAATCCTGGAGGGTAATCTGGAAGAGCCCACACAGACCAAGGTTAATCCCATTCTGCCACTTGAGAGTTGGATGACTTTGTACAAATCATTTCCCCTCTCTGGCCCTGTTTGCTTGGGAGAAGGATGATCTCAGTGAACAAGTGTTGAGAACATGCCAGAGCTGGGAAGGCAGTCCCTGATTAGGGGATTCTTCTGAAAACAAAGCAGCTTTTTAATAGAATTGTTACTTTGCAAGTATCAAAGTCAATGGCAATTATTTGGAACATTTTTTTTTATTGTTTGCCTAGGCTCTGAGCACCTGGAAGTTAAGGAATATGTTCTCATCTCTGTCCTCCCGGTACTGGGATTCAAGCCATGACATTGACCCTGATCCTGACTGTTACCCATAGGGTGACCAGGGACAAATCTCACTGGACCTGGGCCTCTCCATCTAAGATCTATCCTTTCCTGCTGTCATATGCTAGAGTCCTGTGAAAGGCCAGTTCTTTGCATGGGAGCTATATTCATTGTAAGTAGCAATATATAACCATAAACTTCTTTCTTTTCTTTTTTGCTCTTCCTAGAATTAGAGTTGGATGAGTTTAACTTTAAACCTAACTCACATATGCATTTTCTGAGTTCCTTGGTCTGGCAGGGTCCCAGACTGGCATGATACTGGGCCAGACTGTAGCTTGAAGGCCACACTCCCAGGGTGTGTGTGTGTGGGGGGGCCTGGGGAAGTCTACCTGACAGAAGGGATAGGAACAGGGGGTTACTGTGCAGGTCATCACTTCCAGAGGCTAGAACCTGATCTGGATATCTGACCCTGCCCTGGTACTCACAAGGGCACAGACTAGGAGAACATTATTTTCTCAAAGGGTCCTGAGCTATATAGAAAATGTCACCTGCCTAATTTCCCTGCCCACCCAATCTTTGTACCTGCCACATTTCTCTCATGTGACCTGGCTTCATTTCCTTCAGAGTATCCACCATTTTCTGAACTTGAGTTATGTTCTTGGTAATGAGTCAATGTGTACTTCAAACAATAGTATCCTGATTCCGGAGAACAGGGACCTTGTGGTATCTTATTTATCACTATATTCTCAGATCGTAGAATAATGCCTCACAATTATTTGCAAAGTATTTGTTGCATCACTTTTCTGATCACTGAGAGCCTGTGAGTGAAAGCATGGCAAGCTAAAATGGGCCCTGATTTTAGAGTGTGAATTCTCACTCCACCCTGGATTAGCTGCATGGACTTAGGTAAGTGCATTAATGTCTCTGAGCTTTAATCAGTGTCTTCATGTGATGGGCCCTGCCTATCTCACTGGGTTGCTTTTAGGATTGATCAGACCATATGACTATCTAAAGTTTAGATTATAAACCCAGAGCATCATAATGGTTGTGCTACTGCAACATCACCCTGCATTTGGACAACTCTTGATCTTGGGGGTCAGGGGGGAAGCTGACATTAGGACCCTATTCTCCTAATCTCTGTTCCAGATGGCTTTAGGTTTTTTTGTTATTGTTGTTGTTCACAGCTTCATCAAAGTGACCTTAGAGGACTATGTACTTATATAGGAGAAAAGCTCACCTGTTTTCCCACTGGGAATTGGGAACCTTGGATGCTCTATTTCCCAGCATCCACACTTCCCTAGCTGAACATTTCTGACAGAAAGCTGGAGGTGAGCATGAAAGGTTGGACCTTCTTTGCTAAAGCATTTCTTCTGTGGAAGGCTCTGGTTGTCTCTGTCATGCTTTCCCAACCTGCAGCCTGGAGTTCTTTTCTTTTCTTTCTTTTCTCTTGATATGCTGCAGCTGTGTACAATGTTGACTACCCCCTTCCCTTCCCGAGCCAGGATAGGGGAGGGCCAAGATAGGAAAGTCTACCTGACAGAAGGGATAGGAACTGAACCATTACTTTCTGGCCTTACTCTGAAGAAACACATACTAGTATATATGGCTAATATTATTGAGTACTTACTTTATTATACTCATTAATTTAATTTAACTTTTTCCATGGTTGAAAGCAGACCTTTTCCCATTCTCCTTGTAAGAGCTGCCCAGACCTATGTAGACAGGTCCGTATCCCCAGGTAGTTGGAGGATTCCTGCACCAGCTCTCCTTTGCCACTATTAACCTGCTAGGGCTTGCCAGAGTTTATCTTGCAAATGCACTTTCCCAGATACATGGTCTTAGATTCATAACAAGAGAAGCTGCAACATCTGTGAATATTTTGGCAAATATCTGAATGAGCTCTAGGCTCATGTGTGGGTATTCAAGAATAATAGGACTGGCTTTGTGACTCCTGTTTAATTATTTTCTTAGTTCCCCTAAAGGCCACTGGAATGAAAGACTTTGAAATAACTATACCTAGAGGTGCTCATTGACTCATGTGGTCCTTTTCTTAGTCCATTAACACAGAGTACTACTTATTCTTGGCCAGGCCCATGCTGGACTCAGCTGTGGATGGGCCATCAGTTCCAGCCTCTGGGAGTGACACTAAGTTCAAGCTCCGGTTCCTTGGGTGTGTTTTGTTTTTTGTTTTTGTTTTTTGAGGGGAGAGGTGATTGCTGCAGCATCTGTCAGGAAATGGAGTATGCTTGAATCAGCACTTCGTGGTAAAGGTGGTTAAGGTGGGGTGGGGCTAGAAGGCACACTTGACTATAGCTTCAAGGACCTAATAAGGCAGCAGAGGTAGGAAAATGAGGTAGGCATTCCCAGACCCCTTCAAAGTCATGGTGGTGCATTTCAGAAAGGTTTGGAATATAGTCCAGAACAGGGACAACAAACAGGTTTTTTTTTCTTGCATGCAATGGCCTATTGACTCCAAAAGACTGCCTAGAGTGTGCCTTGAGAAAGTTCCTGAGGATGTGACTAGGCCCAGAGGAGAAGATCAAGCCACAATGATGTCCACAATGAATGCAGGAAGGGGAGTACTAGGCAAATGCTTACCAAATCTTCATAGGTGGAATCTGTGCCACTGATGAGATAGAGCTTCTAGTCTGAGCTCTACAGCTAAGTAGTTTTGTGACTTCAGCATGTTCCTAGGTATATATTTGTTTATATGTGTACCTATCTATTACCTATACATATACATAGAAATATATATTAAAATATATTTCTTCTGTTTTAGGGGACCTCAGTCTTTTATCAACTGATTGGATAATGCCCACCCACACATGAAGAGTAATATGCTTTACTCAGTTTATTGATTTAAATGTTAATCACATCTAAAACATAACTTTATAGAACAAATAGATTAATGCTTGACCAAATAGCTGGGCATCATGGCCTAGGCAAATTGACACATAAGATCAACCATCACAGTGGTGATCTCAGGAAACACCTGCAAAGGAATAAAGAAATGATACAGGAAAGGAAAGTAACTAAAAAGAGGTGTGCTATCTAAGTAAGCTACCAATGTGGACAGCAGAAGCTTAATCCTTCTGGGGATATCTAGATACCAGAATAGAATGCATGCTTCTAAGTTGTCATGCCCAAGGGGTGAAGGAGCTGGGTCATTCATGCAGTAAAGTTCAGAGCTACTTTCAGTGTAGGGAATAACTTCTCATCCTTCAGGGCTTCAACGTGGGCAGTTTGAGCAGACATCAGTGGTGAGAGCCAGCACTCAGGCAAAAAGAAAGGTGCTGGCAGATGGAAGTTGGGTAGGGGTGCATGAAAATGGTAAGGGCTAAGGGACATGGGTGGGACACAGAAAATGTCTATAAAAACAAGGAGAATAATACATTCTCAATCTTCCTCCTTGAGAGTTTGTAACATTACAATAAGAAAATGAATATGAAAGTACTGGTAGTCTTTATAAATGAGGTATAATTAATTATTTAATTAAAAAGTTAGAACTTTAAATTAATCTAAATACCCTATTTCTTGAATATTCCATTTAATGAAGATTGGACTGACAGATGACATGTCAGGCCAATCTTTGTATATATTTCCATTCTCAGTGAGAATGTTATATTTTCCAGGAGGCCTTTACTGCCCCCTCTGGATAGGTCAGGTCCCATGTTATACACTCTCAAAACTCCCTGTTCTTTTTCTTCAGAATATTTCCCAGCTCCCTGAAGGAAGGAACAATATATCTTTTTGGTTTACTATTGATGCCCCAATAGATAGCACAGTACACGAAACATAACAGGTGCTTAATAAATATTTGACAAAAATTAAGATGTGGCAGAAAAATGTATTGAAACTTATTGAAAATTGACAAATGCTATAAATAAATTCACATGACTCACCCCAGGATCAGAAAATATCTTTGGGAACCTGCTTTAACAAATAGACAATAATGATATTTACAAACATGGCAATTGTTAGTAAGTTAATGGGGCTCTTATAGTACTTGAGAAAAATTTCTTTTTGAATGTTATGCAGTGGCTCTTCAAGCTTCCACAAAAAGTGTCATGGTCATATATCTAATAAAAGGTTAATATCTAAATATATATAAACAACTCATACAATTCTATAGCAAATCCACAAATAGCCTGACTAAAAATAGGCAATGACCTGAATAGAAATTTTACCAAAGGCATAAAAATGGCCAACAGTTATATGGAAAGGTGCTCAACATCACTAATTATCAGGGGAATACAAATCAAAACTGCAATAATATATCACCTCATTTAAATGGATATTTATAAAAAAATAATAGATACCAAGTTCTGGTGAGAATGTGGAGAAAAATAAATAATTTTATACTGTTGGTGGCAGTGTAAGTTGGTATAGCCACTATCGTAAGCATTATGGAGGTTCCTCAAAAAATTAAAAATAGAACTACCATATCATTTAGGAAAGCTACTTCTGAGTATTTATCTGAAGGAAGTGAAATCAAGATCTTAAAAAGATATCTGTACCCTCATGTTCATTGCAACATTATTTACAACAGCCAAAGTATAAAAAGAATTTAATGTCATTGGATGAATGGATAAAGATGTGATATACATATATGTAATGGAATGTAATTCAGCCTTAAGAAACAACTGAATTATGCCATTTATGATGACATGGATGAATCTGGAGGGCATTATGCTAAGTAAAATAAATAAGACTGAGAAAGACAAATATTGCATGATCTCACTTATATGTACAATTTTAAAAAAGACAAACTCACAGTAATAGAGACTAGACTGGTGGCTACCAGAGGCTAGAACATAGAGAGAAATAGGAGAGTAAAAAATAAATTAAAAAGTAAGTAGAACGGTGTTTTCCAGGAGTTGAGGAGAGAGGGTTATGGGGAGCTAGTTTTTAATTGGTACAGAGTTTCAGTTTTGCAGGATGAAAAGAGTTCTAGAGATATATGGTGGTGATGATTGCACAAAAATATGAATTAATTAATATCACTGAAGACTACACTTAAAATGGGTGAGAAATAAGTTTTATGTTATATGTATTTTTGGAAAAATAAATGAAAAACATTTCCCAGAGGAAATGTTTATTTCAAAATAAAAAAAACAACATTATACTTCTTTTATTATGAAAATGAAACCAATGATGAGAGAAATGAGTTGTACAAGTATATATGTGTCTATATTTGAAAACTTGGCTACAATCAGAACAATTGATGTTGCATTAGGTTCCAATTGTGTATAATATTAAAATATTGGAAACAAATTAAATCCTCTTGTTTTTATAAGTTAAGGTCAAACATTGAAATTCCTTCTCCTTATAAATGAAGTCCAAAGCTTAGAATTTCTTCACTCAAAAGAAATTTAAGTCCAAATTTTATTCTAATTTTTTATTCTGCTCAGTCTCAGCTATAGGTATCCTCAATGTCTGGGTATAATAGAACTTTATTTAGCAGCAGCTGCCTAAGCTACCTTCGCATGTAATAGGCATTGCTCTAGGCTAGGGAGTTGAATTAGCCTCACTTGTGCCCTGCTTTTAAGAGTCTCCTGACTGTGGTCAGCCATGCTGGTCTTCTACTTTTCTACAGCTCAAACTCAGCATACATCTTTAATCTGCCACATCATGGTAAAAAGTTTGTTCTATTACCCCATGTGTGATGGATTAAAAAAAGATGATGTTGTTGTTGTTGTTTTAAAAAGAAGTGTGCCATGATGATCAGATAGAATTTTTTTTAATAGATCCCATTGACAGAAGAGTGGAGAATAGCTGGAAGGGGAATTTAGATAGGTGAAATTTAGGAGACTGAATAGTCCAGGGTTGATGATGGGTGGTGGCAGTGGTGACATAGAAAAATAGATGAATGACTTTAAAGATGTTAGAAGGGATCCTGAGAGAGAGGAACCAAGATGGCAGCATAGGTAAACACCTATCTTGCTGCCTCACACAACAATTCCAAAACTACAACTTAATGACAGAACAAACATCATCCAGAATTACCAGAAAGCTGGCTGAAATTCCACAAATAAAGTAAAGATAGGGCACTGTGACTCAGAGGAGCAGTGGAGAGCAGCGGTGAAGATACACATGGAGTCAGAGATTTGGAGCTGTTCGCGCACACCAGCGGAGAGGGTGGGCAGCTACAAACCCAGCTGGCTTTCTCCAACAGGGAGGGAGACAAAGCCGTCCCACTGCACTGATTCCCCAGGTCCAGGCGAGGTCCAGGGAACCCACACTCATACAGGGTGAAACTGGACAGTAGGAAAGCATGCTTAAATCCGGGTGTGGCAGAGTTCTGTGAGCTTGTGGAGAGCGCATGTAAACTTGGGAACAGCAGAGGTGCATGACTGCACAGAGAGGAGTCGTGACTTGCTCCCTCGTTTGGGAGACCACCGGACTGCATTGTTTTACAACCCTGGGCGAGACTTTGGGTGTGCAGACTCATTTGGGGAGAGGCTGAGTTGTCTGGCATCAGGTTGAGATCGGTGGCAGCTTTTGGAGGTGCGTGCAGCCATTAACACCTGGCAGAGAGACCGAGGTGCTGCATAGGGCAGAGCTGATGCTGCCCGCTCAGCCTGGAGACCCTGCCCATCCAACTTGAACACAGCTTACCCTCACAGCCAATGGGCCTGGAGGTCAAACCCTCCTAGTGCTAACAACAATAATCTGGGCTTAACTTCAATAATACTGTACAACCCATAAAGGGCTGCAGTAAGAGTATCCACCTCAGGTAACTGGGGAGGCTGAGCCACTGTCCCTTAGAGGGACACACAAAGCTAATGGACCAACTCAGGAAAGCAGCCACAATGCAGAGAAATGGAAAGAAATCAAATGTGAAAGAAATGGAAGAAAAAAGATGACTGGACATAGAGTTAAAGACCACAGTTATAAGGTTTTTCAAGAGGCTCTTAGCAAAGAACGAATGAACTTAATAAGACCTACAAGGAAATGAACAAGACCTATGAGGATATGAAAAAGGACCAACTAGAAATTAAGCATACACTGACTGAAATAAAAAATATTACACAAAGACCTAAAAGCAGTCTAGAGGACCGCAAAAACCAAGTCAAAGATTTTAAATACAAAGAGGCAAAATCCACTCAGCCAGAAAATCAAGAACCCAAAAGCATCCAAAAAATCGAAGATAGTGTAAGGGGCCTCTGGGACAACCTCAAGCATACCAACATCGGAATTATAGGGGTGCCAGAAAAAGAGAGAGAGCAAGATAATGAAAACCTACTTGAGGAAATAGTGACCAAAAATTTCCCCCACCTGGTGAAAGAAATTGACTTAAAAGCCCAATAAGCGCACAGAACCCCAAATATAGGAATCTAAAGAGGACCACACCAAGACACATCATAATTAATATGCCAAGAGCAAAAGATAAAGAGAGAATATCAAAAGCAGCAAGAGAAAAACAGTTAGTTACCTATAAGGGAGCACCCATACGATTGTCAGTGGATTTCTCAACAGAAACGATGCAGGCCAGATGGGAGTGGCAAGAAATATTCAAAGTGATGAATAGCAAGAATCTACAACTAAGATTACTCTACCCAGCAAAGCTATCATTCAGAATTGAAGGTCAGATAAAGTGCTTCACAGATAAGAAAAAGCTAAAGAAGTTCATCACCACCAAACCAATATTATATGAAATGCTGAAAGATATTTTTTAAGAAGAGGAAGAAGAAAAAGGTAAAAATAAAAATTATAAATAACAAATGCACATCTATCATCAAATGAATCTAAAAATCAAGTAAATTAATAATCTGATGAACAGAATAAACTGGTGAATATAATACAATCATGGGCATAGAGAGGGAATGGACTGACAATTCTTAGGGAGAAAAGGGGTGTGGAAGGTGCAACAAGAGACTGGACAAAAATCATGCACCTATGGGAGAGGACATTGGGGGGGGGGGGAGATGAGGGCGGAGAGTGGGATGGGTACCGGGTGGAGGGGAGCTATAGAGCCAAAAAAGGGGAACAATGTAATTAATAAACTGAACAATAAAGATTAATAAATAAATAAATAAAAATTTAAAAATAAAAAATGAAATAAAAATAAAATTATGCCAAAAAAATAAATATGTTAGAAGGTAAAATCAGAGGTATTGATTTGATGTGGAGGATGAGTAAAAGTTCCTTCTTTTCATACAATGCCTATATAGTGCTTTTCCTTCCTTCCCTCCCTCCCTCCCTCCTCCCTCCCTTTCTCCCTCCCTTTCTCCCTCCCTCCCTCCCTCCCTCCCTCCCTTCCTTCCTCCCTCCCTCCCTCCCTCCCTCCCTCCCTCCCTCCCTCCCTCCCTTCCTTCCTTCCTTCCTTCCTTCCTTCCTTCCTTCCTTCCTTCCTTCCTTCCTTCCTTTTTCCCCTTCCTTACTTTATTGGAACTGTGCTTTATACAGTGAGAAGCTAAGAGGTAATTGCTTTCAGGAAACTCAGTCCAGTGGTATAACTTGGGCACAGTTTCAAACAACTATGTGATAATAACAGTATCTTTCATGTGTTGACCTCTCTATACTGTGCCAGACGCTTTGCATATGTAGTACTTTTGTCTTTGTGTGTGTATTTATTATATTTTTCTAGTGATCATTTTACACCATGGAGGAACGGGAAGGTTGGTGTGTGAGGAATCAAGCCCAGCACCCAGCATCCTCATCTTTCCATGCATTTGCTTATTTTTACCCATTACTGTACATAGAAAAACTCTAATTAAGGTCCATAAGTACCAATTAAATTTCCTGATGATACTTTATGTGAGGATCTATGTGATAAAGTCATTTAAATCTTAAATCAATGATTTCAAGTATTCTGAGAGTCTGAGTAATCCATCTTCACCTCCAACTTTCCATTCTTACCAAGTGAGAGACCAGGGCCCTGAAAAGGCTCTAGTGCAGGGAATAAGTGTGATTCACTGGGCAGTAGGAGGTGAACCATTCTTCTTTTTTATCCCAATAACACCCTTCAGATACTTCAGTGCTTGAAAAAAGAATGGCATTTATTCCCACAAACTCCCTGTGGATTTGAGAACAGTGTTTTGGGCCTCCTAGAAATAATGGTCTCCTTTTTTGGGGGCCTGGATCCCGAATGACACAGCTGCTGACAGTTCTGTTTATCCCATCTTTCTCCCTGCCTCCTCTCAACACCACTTTCTCCCCTCTTCTCTTTTTAAAAAATTATTTTCTTGATATTTTACAGAGTGGAAGGTAGAGGGATAGAAAGCCAGAAACATCAATGAGAGAGAAACATTGATCAGCTGCCTCCTGCACAACCCCCACTGGGGATGTGCCCGCAACCAAGGTACATGCCCTTGACCAGAATAAAAACTGGGGCCTTTCAGTCTGCAGGCTGATGCTCTATCCACTGAGCCAAACCGGTTTTGGCTCCCCTCTTCTCTTAGTGCCCTGAAGCTCTGATTATAAGGTAAGTCTTAGTAATGAGGTTTGGTACAACCAGCCTGAGGTGGATTCAACCCAGTAATCTTGAGGGGAAAGATTTTTTTCTAAATGGCTTTTTTCTTTTAGGTCTTCAAAGGAACTCTTACTGTACTATTCATTTTACACATCACAAATTTTGATCTTCAAAAGCTGGAAAGCATCAACATCTCAGGAAAATATAGTGTGATGTATGTGGACTTCTGCTTACCTAGAGCAGCAGTAATCACAGAGAATTTGTAATCTTCTAGGCTGGCCATCATTAAGCTTTAGTGCCTCCCATCTGACTTTGGGCCATCTTCAACCTTATTAGATTCATATCACATAAAAGCCCAGACAGCACATTCACTGAATTAGGCTGCTAGTAAAACCAAAAACTTGTTTCCACAGAAAGTCAACAATAAAGCCATTGTGTTTCACTGGAGTGAGACATGCTTGAAGGAGCTCAGCTTTCCACTGTGGTATAACACCTTCAATGGGGCCTTCCTTTCCAGCCCAGGCCCACTGAGATAGGAGTCAGCAATTCACAGGTATTTCCTGAGGGCCCCTCTCACAGTTCCCTCTCAACATGTGCATTCATGGCCAGATCATTTATCCTGCCTGCCACATTGGACTGATGAAAATGTTACTTTGACTTATAGCTTCAGCAGTTCCTCAGAAAGTTGGGGACCCCAAGTGAGTTCCACTCCCAACTTTCTTCATGGAAAGGTTTTCATTGTTTATAGTCTGTGAATTTTGGATAGCAGCCAATGCTGAAGTCAAGAGGAAGGTTTTCTCTGTGGGATTTTGCCTGAATCTGCTGCTATAATTAATATGTGATGTTGTTTTCAGTGTATTCGACTTTATGCAATAAATGCTTTCTTTTTCTGAGAAGACTTCTGTGTAGTTTTCAAATTCATACATCATCCTCTGCTATTAATTGACAGTCATGTTTTCATTTAATTATTATGAGATTAATGTAACCTCTTTTATTTTCATTTATTTTATTATATTTTTACTAGGGGCCTGGTGCACAAAATTTGTGCACTGGGTGGGGGGGTCCCTCAACCCAACCTGCCCCTTCTCACAAACTGGGAGCCCTCAGGGGATGTCCAACTGGTGGCTCACCCCCAGCCTGCCCAAGGCCTAAAGCTTCGCCTTGGGCACCCAGCCATCGCCCTGCTCAGCTCAGCCCTGGCTGCCTGTGACCACCCGGCCCTGGGGGCTGCGCACTCACCGCCACTTCCACTCACAGCGCCCAGGGGCCAGGCGCCACTGCCACCACCACTGCTGCTGCCGCCGCTTCCCCTCACAGCATCTGGGGGCTGGGCATTCGCTGCCACTGCCATTTCATCTCCACTTCTGGGCCTGGTGCTCACACCACTTTGGCCCCACCCCCGCTCCTGATTGGCTGGTAGCAGAGACAAAGAAATTTGTCAAATTTGCATGTTTCTCTTTTATTATATAGGATTGTTCAAATTATTACAGATGTTCCTCTTTTTTTCCCCTAGCTCCCCTCTACTCTAGTTACCATCCCACCCAGGCCTTCCCCCCTCCACTGACCTTGGCCATAGGTGTAAGTTTTTGTCCAACCCCTTCCCACACCCCCCACAACTCCTTCCCCCTGAGAATTGTCAGCCTGCTCCCTTTCCATGCCCCTGATTCTATTACATTCACCAGTCTGTTCTGTTCATTAGGTTTTTTATTCATTTTTTTAGGTTCACTTATTGATAGATATGTATTTGTTGTCACTTTGTTGTTCATAATTTTTATCTTCATCTTTTCTTTTTCTTCCTCTTCTTAAAGATTACCTTTCAGCATTTCATATAATACTGGTTTAGTGGTGATGAACTCCTTTAGTTTTTTTCTTGTCTATGAAGCTCTTTTTTATTATTTTAAATTATTTATTATTTGAAGTATTACATATGTCTCTTTTTCTCTCATTGACCTCTCCCCAGGCGCTCCGACTGCACAGCACATGCCTTCACCCCTCTACTGTCTGTGTCCATTGGTTGTGCTTTTATGCATGCATACAAGTCCTTTGGTTGATCTCTTATACCACCCCATCCCATCTCACGCCCCCGCACCTTCCCTCATATGTTAGTCTGTTTGATGTCTCTATGCCTCTAGATCTATTTTTACTCATCAGCTTATGTTGTCCATTATATTTTACAAATGAGTGAGATCATGTCATACCTATATTTCTCCAACTGGCTTATTTCACTTAGCATAATGCTCTCCAGTTCCATCCATGCTATTGCAAATGGTAAGAGTTCCTTCTTTTTACAGCAGCATAGTATTCCATTGTGTAGATATACCACTATTTTTTAATCCACTCATTTGTTGATGGACACTTAGGCTGTTTCTAAATCTTAGCTATTGTAAATTGTGCTGCTGTGAAGATAGAGATGCATATATCCTTTCTGATTAGTGTTTCTGGTTTCTTAGGATATAGTCCTAGAAGTGGAATTACTGGGTCAAATGAAACTTTCATTTTTAATTTTTTGAGGAAATTCCATACTGTTTTCCACAGTGGCTGCACCAGTTCTTTATCTGCTCTTCAATTCTGAATGATAGCTTTGCTGGGTAGAATAATCTTGGTTGTATGTTCTTGCTATTCATCACTTTGTATATTTATTGCACTCCCTTCTGGCTTGCATAGTTTCTGTTGAGAAATCAGTTGATAGTCATATGGGTATGCCCTTGTAGGAAAATAACTGTTTTTCTCTTGCTGTTTTTAAGATTCTCTCTTTGTATTTTGCCCTTGGCATTTTAATTATGATGTGTTTTGGTGTGGGGCTCTTTGGATTCCTCTTGTTTGGAATTCTCTGTGCTTCTTGGACTTGTAAGTCTATTTCTTTCACCTGATAGGGGAAATTTTTTGTCATTATTTCTTCAACTAGGTTTTCAATATCCTACTCTCTCTCTTTTTCTGGCACCCTCATAATTTGGATGTTCGTATGCTTGAAGTTGTCTCAGAGGCTCCTTGCACTATCTTCATATTTTTGGATTCTTTTTGTTTTTACTTTTCTGGTTGGGTGTTTTTTGCTTCTTCATATTTCAAATCTTTGACTTGATTCTTGGAATCCTCTAGTCTGCTGTTGCATCTCTGTATATTATTATTTATTCCAGTCAGTGTCTGCTTAATTTCTGATTGGTCTTTTTTTCATATACTTGAGAGTCTCATTAAGTTCCTCAGAGGTTTCTAGAAGATTCTTAAGTAACCTTATAATCATGGTTTTAAATTCTATATCCAGTATTTTGCTTTCATCCTTTTCTTTCATTTGTGACTTGTTTCTTTGTCTCTGCATTTTGGCTGCTTCCCTGTGTTTGTTTCTATGTACTGGGTAGATGCTAAGTCTTCTTGAGTTGATAGAGTGGCTTTGTGTGTTAGGTGTCCTATAGGGCCCAGTGGCTCAGCCTCCCCAGTCAACTGAGGTGGACACTCTTGGTGCACTCCTTTGTGGGCTGTTTGCACAGTCTTGTAGTTAATCCTTGATTGCTGTTGGTATCACTGGGAGGAATTGACCTCCAGCCAATTGGCTATGAGGACCAGCTGTGTCTACACTGGAAGATCTGTTGTGCAGGATATACTCTTATGGGGCAGGATTTGCTTCAGTGGGTCTTTGGTGCTCACTGAGTCTACCCCTTGAGTGTGTCATTTATGGATGTGAATAGTTTTAATCTGGTATGGTCTCACACTGACCACTGGGTACACTGGCTCTTGGATCTCCAAGGAGGTGCAAAGTCAGCCACTGTCTGGGGCTGCCCAGCAGGAGCTACAGAGACATTTGCAAATTCCTCCTCTTTGGGGGTTGGAAGTTCCCATATGAGGCCCATCTGTGAAGCAAGGCAGGCTGCTGCTGCTGAGCCTTGTGTCTTCTTTTGGAAGTTCTGGGGCTCTCTGACCCAGCTGCAGTTTGACAGGTTTTAGGTGGAGAAATGACAAGCCATTCATATGCAAAAGCTGATGTGCACAGCTTTGGTGGTATTGTAAATTGGGGGGGGGGAGCAGTCAGGGAATCACCAGGGAAGAGCAATCAGCAATGGCTGCCAGACAGCCCTGAACTGGAGAGGTCCTTGGGTCTCCATGTCCTGCACCCCCATGCAGGAACAATGACCACTGTGAGCATCTCTGAGAGAAATCTGCTCTCATGTTCCTGTCCCAGTGCCAGACAGTCCAGTTTCTCTCCATATGTGTTTGGGTGCCCCAGAGTCTCACCTGGAACTGGAGTTCAGAGCAAGCAGGAACTTATATCTCCCTCCCAATTAAAAGAGCAGCACATCTATGTGCCAGCACTTTCCATGCCTCTGCACCTCTTACCACTCTCAATGCGCTTTCTTCACCTCCCTAGTTGTGGAACTTCCACTCTGCCAGCCCTCCCACAGTTCTGGATGGTAATTGTTCTGCCTTTTAGTTCTAATTTTGACTTGGTTGTGAGAGGCAGCAAGTATAGGTGTTTACCTATGCCACCATCTTGGTTCTCTCCAATGTAACCTCTTATAGATCCCTAATATATCACATGATAAAGAAAACGCAGATACTTTGGGATTGAGAAAAACTATCCTTCCATCAGGTACCAATGCTAATTCCTGGAAGATGAGTCAATCATACAAATACTTAGCAGTACAAAAAAGACAAACTTATCTGTGTAATGAGGAATTGGTAGCAAATAATAAAATAAATATTTTACTCTGAGGATAGTTGTTTTTTTTTTTTTTTTCCGGATTATAACTGAGAAAAGTGGTAAAATATTTTCTGACAATCTTTAGGAATAATAAAAATGGTCATGCCCGGTATGGTTTAAGCACTACATAGCTGTAATTTTAGGGAATACAATAATGCCTAGGTGCTATCTAGGGGTGATGGTTAGTGGGGGGTATGGTTTCTCAAGAACACCTTTTTAGTTTGGTCACCACATTCTAGAAAAGTGTTTTCTTTTCTTTTTTTTAAACACCTTATTACTATTGATTTATTATAAAAGTGCATCTCAGAAACAACCAAATGGAAAAGAAACATAGGAAAATATTTTTGTGTGTATGGGCAAGAGTAGCACAGAGCTTCCATGCCCTCTTCAGGCACACCACCCTCCCAGCACCTCCATGTGTTCACCAACCATGAAGCTAGAAAAGTGATTTTAACATATCCTAAAAGACCATGGAAGCCAGGTTTAAAAAATCCAGTTTTGCAGTCTTGTTCTGAATCTTGGACTGTGTCAGGGTGCCAGAAATGAGGATAGACTCATGCTAACTGAAATCCTACATAGTGACTTAAAAAGCAAGAAGTTAAAGAATTTAGAACAGGGCTTTCCTCTTTGGAGTAGCAAGAATGCTTTTATGTTTTCTTATACCCAGAGAACTGGGAGGCAGAATCTTTCAACCAAATATTGCTTGGAGGTTTGTGGCCTGTAGCACTGAGGGAACTCTATCTGTCCCTGCCCTAGAGCAAATATCATCTCCTTAGTGACCTCAGATCTAGGATTTTTCTCTATATATAATGCTATATATACATGACAACTCATACTTCTTTGATTTTGGTTTCCCATGTTTGTCATCACTCTTGGTTGACTCATTCTTTCTTTAGACTCTTCCTGTTTTCTGAAGCCCTATAGCCTTGTCTGTCTCCTCCAATTATAGGAAGCAAACATCTTAGCTTATACTCCATATATATATATATATATATATATATATATATATATATATATATATATATATATATGAAGAGTCTGTGAAAACAAGTGATGAACCAAACCCTGCCCTGGTTTTCACTGCTTCAAACAGTCCTAGAAGCTCACAGGAAAACTGGAAGGAGCTTCTGGGAATCTGATGTGGGTTATGGCTTTCATGTTTCCTTTGTGTCTGCCCCAGCTCTGCACTAAAGTTGTACTTGTGTAGTCAGGGAGGCTATAATTCACCCTTTGTCCAAAATGACTGGTTTAGAGAGTATAAATGCATATTTTAATGTATGTTCATATTTCAGATCATACAGGGTGGGGCAAAAGTATGTCTACAGTTGTGAGTATATGAAACATGGAGTTTATTCTTGTATTATTTTAAATTAATCATTGCATTATTTTTATACGAACAACTGTAAACCTACTTTTGCCTACCCTGTATTTCTAGGCACTTTCCAATAATCCATCTTTGTAATGTGCTCTATTGGCATCCATATTTGAAGATCCAAGGTGACTTACAGAATGAAATAATTGAGTGCCAACTTAGGGGGAATCCATGGCCTATTAAAACATTGATATTTGGGCATTCTCTGGTATCCAAAAAATCCTCATTGACATGTAACCTAAGATGGTAGAAGTACACCTTCCTACTCAATATCAACTCTGTAGGCCTTTTTGAATGCCACTTAGGCAGGGTTATTTGGAATTGCAAAGGCACCTAGGATAATTTGTATAGCAGTGATAGAACCCCCAGGTCAGGCTTTTATTCCGCAATAGGTGAATCGGACACCTGGAAAGATAATAAATATCTTAGAAGAGTTATTACCTCCCTGTCAAAAGTTTGACAGTTGAGCTGAGGCCAAATATTTATAACAATAAGAGGAAAATGTTGCAAACTAATGACTGGTCCCAGAGAGAAAGGAGTGTTCATGGCACAGAGCACTTATCCCTTGGGCACTGCCTTGTATTTTCATTCTTTAGACTAGACTTACACCTCATAAATCGGTCAGTCATTTCAAATAAAATTTGTTTGTGTTGGGAAAACCATTTCCAGAATTTTATATAAACTATCTGGCAAGTTAGTGAGACAATGAAGACTGTATTCCACATTGAATTAAGGAGAGAAAAACAAACTGATAATTTATTTGCTACCTCTAATGCTGTATACCTATTAAAAAGCTAGTGTCACATTTCCTTCAGTTTGGAGAATTTAAGTTTAATCTTCTCATTTGGGTTGCCATCTGGTGTGCTACTAACAGTCTCAGAAAGAAAGAGGCCATCTGTTAATACTTTTTCCAGGAAGCTTTTTATAGAGCACTGAAGTGGCAACTCTCAGAAACACATTGTAATGACTTACGTGATCTTAGGTAATAGGTACAAGTTGAAGCTGATTATGATCACTCACAATGCTGGAGCCTCCATCTATAGGCTTCTATAATCACAGTGGCACCAACCCCTCCTTATTTCCTTATACATGTAATTGGCCAAAGCAAAGACTTGGCTACCCAAAATGGGAAGAAAGAAGTTATATTCTCCAAATGTGTTGAGAAATTTCAATCCTAGCATGTGTGTGCCCAGAAGGAGAATAATAATATTTAGAACTAACTGTAGTTACCACCAAAGCAACTCTTATAGCAGTTGATGGAAAACCGCCTGATTTTTGGCCTTTTGCATTTATCAATTTGATATTAAGATAAATAGTTCTAAAATATACATTGGCATTGAATGGGTCATGGTATGTTTCCTTTTTTGTTTGTTTGTTCTGATGTTATTAAATGTTCTTTAGGGATCATACCTTGTCTGAATTGTCCTCCTTTCTATCCAGTGTCTATCAGATTTCTCTTTGAATCTATATCCTATAAATGTCTGAGGATACTGCTATACACAAATCATCCCAACATGTTTTTCATCCAATGGGAGTTTACTCCCAAGATGATTTCAAATCATATAATTGAGTTTTCTTTTTTTGTTATTATCACAGTATTTCAGTATCAATTATGTTAGAAAATTTTTGCTTTTATGAGGCTTCTGCTATGTACTTTCCTTTTGTATTTGAGGTAAGCTAATGGTGGAAATATTTATGCCATGACAAAGTTTAAAAGATTACTTGAAGAGCAGTTAGAACAAGTCTATTACTTAGGTGTCTCTTTGTGTTAATCTGGCCACAGGGGTAAAGTGTACACAGGGACTTTTTCTGTCCATTGTTGTTGGACAGTGTAACTTTTAGAGGACTGGCAAACTAAACAATAATATTTAAATATATATTTTATTTTATGTTTTTCTTTTGCCTATTGATGTGACTCAGTGGTTGAGCATCGACCCATGAACCAGGAGGTCATGGTTCAATTGCTGGTCAGGGCATATGCCTGGGTTGCAATTTTTCTCTCTCATTGGTTGTTTCTATCGCCATCTCCCTCTCCTTTCCTCTCTAAAATCAATAAAAATATGTTTTAAAAATAAATATATTCTCTTTAATAATTAAAAACACACACAAAATGTTGTACCCTTTTCCTAGTTTCCTCCTCCCCACAGCCACCATCTTACCCTCTTGTTCTATGAGTTTGACTATTTTAGATTCCTCATTATAAATATGAACATGAAGTACTTGTCATACTGTGCCTGGTTTATTTTACTTAGCATAATGTTCTCTAGGTTCATCCATGTTGTTACAAATGGCAGGCTTTTCTTATTTTTAAAGTCTGAATAATATTGCATTATGTATCTCTATATCATATCTAATAAAAGAGTAATATGTAAATTTGACCGTACCTTTGCTATACCCACAAGCCACACCCATCAGCCAATTAGGAGCAGATTATGTAAATAAACTACAACCAAGATGGCTGCCGCCACTGAGAGCAGGAGGGGGGCTTGGGTTTCCCTTGCAACAGAGGAAGCCAAGCTTTCCGCCTGCTGTTGCTGGCCTAGGCCTCCACTCAATGCTACAAAGTTTCAATTATAAAAGATACAGAAATGGCAGCAGCCACTGAGCTGGAGAGAACAGAGGCTTGGATTTCGCTGGCAATGGAAGAAACTAAGCTTTCCCACTTGCCATTGCCAGCCTAGGCCTCCACTCTAGGCTACAAAGTTTCAAACAGAAATGGCTGCCTCCCCAGAGTGAGCAGAAGGCTTGGCTCTGCTCCAGGCTACAAAGTTTCAATTATAGACGTAAATTAATCCCAGATCCCAGAGCTTCTGCTTGGGTTGCTGGGGGGCGTGGCTGGCCTGCAAACCTCCACAGGCCCTCGCCCAGGCCACCCCTTGCCCAAGGGAACTCCCACCCTGATCTGGGACACTCTTCAGGGCAAACCAGCTCGCCCCCACCCATACGCCAGGCCTCTATCCTATCTAATAAAAGAGAAATAAGCAGATTGACCATCACTCCAACACACAGGAGGGCTGCCCCCATGTGGTCAAAGATCCTGCCCCCATGTGGCCACAGTATGACAAGTACTTCATGTTCATATTTATAATGAGGCTAGCAGGGGAGGGCTGTTGGGAGGTTCCAGGCCCTGCAAGAGAGGGCAGTTGTGGGCTATCAGGCCAGCAGGGCAGGGCAGTTGGGAGGGACCAGGCCTGCAAGGGAGGACAGTTGGGGGCAATTAAGCCTGCAGGGGAGGACAGTTAGGGGCAAACAGGCTGGCAGGAGAGCAGTTAGACATCAATTAGACTGGCAGGGTAATGGTTAGCGGGTGATCAGGCTGGCAGGCAGAAGTGGTTAGGGGCAATCAGGGAGGTAGGCAGGTGAGCAGTTTGGAGCCAGCAGTCCTGGATTGTGGAAAGGATGTTCGACTGCCCGTTTAGGCCTGATCCTACTGGGCTTGGGCCTAAACGGGCAGTCGGACATCCCTCGAGGGGTCCCAGATTGGAGAGGGTGCAGGCTGGGCTAAGGGACATCTCCCCCTCCCCATGCATAAATTTCATGCACTGGGCCTGTAGTCTCTATATATCACTGTTATGAACCAAAGGTCTGTATGCCCACAAAATTTAAATGTTGAAATTCCAAACCACCAATGTGACATATTAGAAGGTGGGTGCTTTTGGGAGATAATTGAGTCATGAGGGTGATACCCTCATGAATGACACTAGCGCCTTTATAAACATGACCCTAGTGAGCTCTCTCACTCTCTCTCTCTCTCTGTGTCAAGTTAGGATATAAAGAGAAGTTGATTATCTGAAACCTAGAAGAAGCCTCTCACTACTATCCAACCATTTTGGACTCTGATCCTGAATTCCCAGCCTCCAGAATAGTTGCTTAGGCCACCCAGTCTATGGAATTCTGCCATAGTATCCCAAACTGACCAAGATAACCACATTTTCTTTATCCATTCATCCAGTGATGGACATTTAGCTTGCTTTCATATCTTGATTATTGTAAATAATGCTGCAATGAACATGGGAGTACAGATGTATCTTTGAGATCCTAATTTCAGTTCCTTTGTATATATATCTAGAAGTGGAAAGCTGGACCATATGATAGTTCTATTTCATTTTTTGAGGAAACTCCATAAATGCAAGTAGCTATACCAGCTTACATTCCCACCAACCAACAGTAATACAAGGGTTCCCTCTTCACATCTTTGAAAAAACTTTTTTTAAAAAAATAATAGCCAGCCTAACATATGTGAGATGATAGCTCATTGTTAAAATATCAATATGAGAGAGAAACAACTAAATACTGATTGGCTGCCTCCTGCATGGGCCCTAATCAGGGATTGAACTCACAACCTAGGCATATACTCTAACTGGGAATTAAATCCACAACTTTTTGTTGTATGCGATGATGTTACCATCACCTGAACTATCCGATTAGAGCTCTGTGCTCAGTTTTTAATCAAAATATTAGTTTGCTATTGAGTTTTAAGAGTTCCTTATATACTTGGATATTAACTCTTTATCAACTCTGTAGATTGTTTTTTTTCATTTTATTGATTGTTTTCCTTGCTGAGCAGAAGTTTTTTAGCTTGATGTAATCCCCTATATTTATTTTTGCTTTTGTTGCATGTGCTTTTTGTGTCATAGCCAAGAGATCATTGCCGAAACCGATCTCAAGAAGCTCCTTCCCAGTTTTCTTCTAAGAGTATTTTGTTTCAGGTCTTACATTTAAGTCTTTAATCCATTTTGAGTTTCCTGTATATGGCATAAGATATGGGTCTAATTTCATTCTTGTGCATGTTGATATCCAGTATTCCCAACGCCATTTACTGAAGAAATGATTCTTTCTCTGTTGTGTTGGCAGCCTGTGGAAGATGAATTGATTGTATGTATATGTGTAGATTTGTTTCTGGGCTCTCTAATCTGTTTCATTGGTTTATATATTTGTTTTAATGTCAGTTATCATACTATACCTTAAAATATATTATGAAATTAAGAAGTGTGATGACTCCAGCTTTGTTCTTATTGCTTAAAACTGTTTTGTCAATGTGAAGTTTTTGTGGTTTCATTATTGAATTTTAGGATTGTTTATTTCTATTTCTGTAAAAAAAATATCATTGGAATTTATATGCAGATTGCATTGACTCTGTATACTGCTTTGGGTAGTATGGCAATTTTAACAATATTAATTCTTCTAATTTATGAACATGAGACATCTTTTATTTATTTGTGTCTGCTTTAATTTCTGTGGTCAGAGTTTTATAGTTGTCAGTGTATTAGTATCTCACCCCTTTGCTTAAATGTATTCTAAAGTATTTTATTCTTTTTTATTATAAAACTAATATATGCTCATTGCTGAAATTTAGGAAAATTTAGCCAAAGTGATAAACAGACAAAATCACTAATAATTACTACTGATTTAATAAAAATAATCATTTTCAACATTTGCAAAAAAACTTTTAGGGATTTCTTTTGTATGCTCTGCATATCCTCTACACTCTCCCCTTCCTGACAAATAAGACCCTTTTTATATGCTATAGTAGTGACCTGTAATATTTCTTCAAAGCACTTGAAATTCATAGTTACACGTTTATTTGTATATTCATAATATTGAATACATCTGCTGCATCAGAGTGTAAATGCTATAAGGACAGGTTTGTGTTCTTGTTCACTATTGTGTGCCCAGAACCTACTAGTTATTGCTTATCATATAATCAGTGCTTCATAAATATTAATGAAATGAATAAATTACATATATCATTTAAAATAATATAACTGAATTTTATTTTATTAAAATATCACTTATTTCAACTTCAAGTATTTTTCAAATTTTTTGCTCTTATCATATTTCCAATATATTCAGAACATACTTTCTTGTTATGTTTGAAGATTATACTTTAGAAGTATTTTATAGCATCATTTTAATTACTTTACCTTGTATTGTATTTTACTTAACAATGTATTGTATTTCAGAGGTATTTTTTTATAATTCTGAAATTTTTGTCAAATAATTTTTGGTGGCTGTGTAATATATTATCTTATAGATAAGTGGACCAGAATTTATCGAATCATTTCATTAGCATTGTTTACTTATACTGTTTTCAATATTTCACTTCTATTAGTGCCACTGTATAACATACATACTTCCTTGGGAACACTTCTTTTTTTAATTTTATTTCATTGTTTAAAGTATTACACATAGTAGTACATACATCTCCTTTTCCCCCCATTGACCTTCCCTCTGCTTCCCCTACCCCTTGTCGCTTGCCCTCATCCCACCCTCCACAGTGTCTAGTGTCCATTGGTTGTGCTTATATGCATGCATACAAGTCCTTCAGTTTATCTCTTTCCCCTTCTCCCCAACACTCCCCAACCTCCCTGCTGTAATTTGACAGTCTGTTTGATGCTTACTGCCTCTGTATCTATCTTTTTGTTCATCAGGTTATAATGTTCTTTATTTTCCATAAATGAGTGTGATCATGTGGTATTTTTCTTTCATTGCCTGGCTTATTTCACTTAGCATAATGCTCTCCAGGTCCATCCATGCTGCTGCAAATGGTAAGAATTCCTTATTTTTTATAGCAGCATGGTATTCCATTGTGTAGATGTACCATCGCTTTCTAATCCACTCATCTGCTGATGGGCATTTAGGCTGTTTCCAAATCTTAGCTATGGTGAATTTTGCTGCTATGAAGATAGGGGTGCATATACCCTTTCTGATTGGTGTTTCTAGTTACTTGGGATATATTCCTAGAAGTGGGATTACTGGGTCAAACGTCAATTCAATTTTTAGTTTTTTGAGGAAACTCAATACTGTTCTCCACAGTGGCTGCATCAGTATGCATTCCCACCAGATATAAATCTAGGGGGGAAAAGGAGGTGTGGGGTGCAGGAAGAGACTGGACAAAAATCATACACCTATAGGTGAGGACAGTGGTGGGGAGGTAAGGGCAGAGTGTGAGGTAGGAACCGGGTGGAGAGGGAAAAAACTAAAAACACACACACAAAACTAGCAGTCTTATTCTTTATAACTTCTACCTCTTAATGGCAAAATGGCACCAGGTGTTACTGACTGAGCTGGACATCAGTTCTGCAACCATGGTTCTTGAGTTTAGAAAAAAAAAATTCAGAACCAAGGAACTCAAATCAAAAGAGAAAGTTTACTTAGAATGTCACAGAGATAGAAAAGTGAGCCATAGAATAAGTGGGCTCAGGAAACAAGTTACAATGGAAAAAGAATGGCCCTTGGAACTTAAGCAAAAGAAAGCAAGGATTTATGAACCTGGGGAAAGTAGAGGGGAAAGGCTTGGGCATGTTCCAGAGAGAGCATGCCTGAGAAGGGGTAGAGAAAAGCATTGGCACGAGAAAGAGGAGAGAGAGAGAGAGAGAGAGAGAGAGAGAGAGAGAGAGAGAGAGAGAACCTGAGAAAGGGATGTGGAAAGGTATGGATGTGCTCAAGGGAGGAGGAAAGAGAGGGAACTCACTGGGTCCTTCATGTTTTGTCTGGAGTTCTCTGTGGGGGGATCTCAGTAGAATATTCATCAGCTTTCCAGGTGTATCTCCTCAGGGTCATGATCTCTACTGATCAGTAGGTATCAGGGCACGGGATCATTAGTCGTCCGGCTGGTCCTAAAGTCAGCAATGGCATAAAACCCCACCTAGCCTTGCTGCTTTTCTGGGCCTCGAGTTGAAACACGACTGAGACCTAGATGTCATCTCTAGTTTGACCAAAACTCTGCCTGGGTAGTCAACAGACCCAAGGTTTTGTTCCTAAGATTATTTTATGTGGGTTAGAACCTCATTGTCCTAAAAGTGCAATGTTTAAGTGAATGATCTTGCAAAGGCTTGTATGGGAGTCATATGAGGCTATTCTCAAGCCCCCCTTGTTCCTTCTCTAAAAGGATCTGCCACATGACTAGTGACATGCTAGCGGGGAAGGGTCAGTGGAGGTTCTGAACTGCACGAACAGTGATATGAAAAATCAGAGCGTCAAAACCACACGACCAGCAATGTACTAGGGGAGAAAAGGTCACGCTGGGGGTGGGTTACCACCCTAGTCTTGCTGATAGCTAGGTACCTGGAGCTGTCCACCCTGATGACCCTCAGTACTTGGCCTATGGTTCCTACTCTGCTTATGCCAGTCTAACTGTCTACTACTTGTGCTTAAAGAATTATTCCTTCTAAGTTTAAATATCCAATCCACCTTAATGATGTCTGCCTAGCTTACATTTCACTTTTTAATTCATAGGGTATTTATAATAGTGTACAGGAGGAAAAATAATTTACCCTCTACCCATCTAGTCTAGGTTCTTGGTTGGGACCACCCTGTAATAAAAGACAAATTAGCAGAAAAACATTTTAATTATGTTCCTAAGCACAAATGGGAGCCTCACGGAGATAAGAGACTAAGAATGTGACAAGACCATTGAGTTTTATCCCGAGGTGTAAAAGGGATGGAGGCCTGGAGCTTCAAAGGGCAGGGAGGCAATTCACAGCAAGGTGAGAAGAGGAAATGTTTGTTATACAAATATTTGCCCTGCTATGCAGAGAAGTCTTTTGCATGAAAAGTGATCTCTGGTAATAGCTCTCTTTCTGGTACTGATCTCCTTTCTAATGTAAATCTCCCTTACAAAAGAGTAAACTCTACTCTATTTTCAGAGCTTCTGTGTCTGCAATTTCTCAAAATAATTAGCTCAAAATAGGTTTTATGGCAAAGAGACATATTTTGGAATGGCACATTCTGTTACTCTTCAATGGCATAGTCACTTTATTTTATCCCCAAATTTAACCAATTATACCAGTCTGTCCAAACTGCTTACTAGCTTGAATTTCAAATCCTTCTTACTAAAATAGAAGTTTTCCCCTAGTATTCTAAATGTTTTATTTGTGAATGAGATTGATGGGGGGAGAGGGTTATAATCTGATAAACAGAGCACCTGAATTAATCTGAAAAATAATCCTATTATTTTAAATTTTAGAAGGCATATACTTATGTGAATAGGGAGTTAATTTTCTCATGTGAATAGGAGGTTAAGTTTTTCTTAAGTTTTCTTTTCAAGGCCTGTGTGAAGCCATTAAGAAGATGACTCAGCTGTGAATCCAGCAAGCAAAAATGATAAGCAAGGTCAGACCACCCACCAGGAGCCAAAACACCATCTCATCAACATTATCTCATCACCTGATGACTAAGGACAATAGTTGATGTCTGCAGGTTTCCAGGACTGCACATAGCTGCATTCCATTTCAAGCCTCACCCTAGCCCCTTCCCCTTTATAATCTTGTCCTCTGCACCATGCTCAAAAACAGGATTTGAGTGCTTGTAAGCACCCTGTCTTCTTGATTGGTTAGCCTTCTCAATAAATGCCTTACACGATACAACCTTGCCTTCATTATTGGACAAAATGACAGGTAGCCCAAGCCTACCTCGGGATTTCCCGGTAACAGGATTTTCTTTTAAAAGTATATTTTCTAACTTGTTATTGCTGACATACAGAATACTACATATTTTATACATTTATTATGTAACCACCTAACTGAATTTTCTTAGTAGTGTTTCAGTTGATTCTTTTACATTCCTAAGTAGAATGTAATAACATCTAGAAATATATTTTTCTTCTATTTCTAAAATTACCTTTACATTTATTTCTTGCTTTGGTATGCATGTATCTATGAATAATTATACAAAATTGGGATCATACATAAAATAACATTTACATATCTATCTCCACGTAACATAGTGTAAGCATTACCTCATTGACACCCTATCTATATATGTAAAATAGATAAATATGCAAATTAGGCCAGGACACTGTAACGGGTCATGACCGGACAGGAGGAGATTGTGCAGGCAGTTGAGGCCCTTAGTGGACATGGACAGAAACAGGAGGGATGGCCCCCAGCCTCTGCAGGCAAGCACAGGCTGGGAAAAGAGAGGGCAAGCCTACTCACAGCCTCAGTGGCCAATCACGGGCCCTGAGAGGCAAAGGCGGGCATGCCCACAGCCTCCCGACCAATCGCAGGCCCAGAGTAAAATGTTGACAGCAAGTCCTTTCAGTATAATTGGTCATTAGAGGCCCACAGAATGATCAATTCTTTTTCTATGAAACACATAACTCTGATACACTATTTACAATTAAATAAGTTGCATATATTTTGACATTTTACAGCCCTGGATGTTATATATAATGATCAGCAAAGTGAGAAGATGAAAAGAATTTTTAGGCTTTTAAAGATGTAACTAATTTCTGTCTAAAAGACACACCAATTCAAAAAGTGATGGTTTTATTGTCCTATAGGACATTAGCCAGATTGTATCTAATTTACCAGTTTTACTTTAGGCTTTCATCTTTGGCAATCCCCTTTGAACAGCATTATCATCCTGCCAGTCCCATCACTGAGTTAAACAGGACGTTTGCATCTGCTATTATGTATTTGCATAAGAATTATGTATTTAACACATGCAGAATTTTGTTTTGACACAATAAAACAAGAGATCATTTGATTCTTCCCTGGAACACAGAAAAGCACAAACTTGAATCATTGATGTGGCTTAGGCTATTTTTCCAAGTATTTTATCTAATAAAAGAGACATGCAAATTGACCATACCTCTGCTATGCCCACAAGCTACACCCACCAGCCATCAGTATTGAGTATCCAAATTAACCCAACCAAGATGGTGGTTAATTTGCATGTCCAGAAGCAGAGCGAAGACTGAAGACAGTGTGGAAGGAAGCCAAGCACTGCAGAAGGGAGCGAAGCTACAGAGAAGCAGGCAGGGCTGTAGAGAAGGGAAGAAAGCAGGCTGGGCAGTGAAGAAGGCTGCAGGAAGCCCTATACTTGCAGGAATCTTCCTGCAACGGACCTCTAGTTGTAATAAAATGTATGTAGAGACCTTCACAGAGCCAAGAATTATTTCTTTCTGGCCTACATATTCAGCATCTCCAAGGAGGAGGCTTGTTATTCTGTGTTTTGTTTTTTAACACTCACCAGAAGATTTTTTCACTGTTTTTTAGAGAGAGTGGACTGGAAGGAGAAGGAGAGAAGGAGGGGAAGGAGAGGGAGTAGGAGGGGGATGAAGAGGGAGAGGGAGAGGGCCCGCTCACGGAAGAGGGCAGGCCCCTCACCAGCAGTCCGACTTCTGTGTGTGAGCTGCAGAGGAAACACTTTTTCTGAAAGGTCCTTAGCTAAGCCTCCTGTACGCTACTCAGAATGTTCTCAATAACTTGCCTAATAAGAATCCAAGAAGCTGATCTAGGATTTTTCCACCTCACTCCTGGAGAAAAAAACGAAGGTCCGCTGCTGGAGTGGCTAAGAAAGGTCATATCCTGCCCTAACCGGTTTGGCCCAGTGGATGGAGCCGCAGCCTGCCGACCGCAGGGTCTGGGTTTGATTCTGGTCAAGGGCATGTACCTCTCTTGCAGGCTTCTCCCTGGCCAGGGTCCAGGTCAGGTCTCATGTAGGAGGCAATCCATCGCAGTGTCTCTCTCACATTGGTGGTTCTCTCTGTCTTTTCCTCTCTCTTCCACACTTTCTAAAAATCAACGGAAACATATCCTCAGGTGAGGATTAAAAAAAAAAAAAGAAAGAAAGAAATGTAATATCCTATGAAAGAGACATCTTGAAAATGCCTAAAGAAAGTTGTCATTTTTTTCATGGTGAAGGGACTGGAACCCATGTTGATGAAAACCTTGGCAGCGGGGTGATGGGTGTGGGGCCTTCTCCTGATCAGCCAGATTGCCTCCTGCAGAGGAGGCCTATTGATGGCTTAGGCCCTCAGAGAGTGGAATCAAGCCATCAGTAGGACATCTCATGAGGGCTCCGGGACTGTGAGAAGGGGCAGGCTGGGCTGGAAGACCATCCCAGTACACAGATTTCATGCACCAGCACTCTAGTTACTTTAAGAAAATCATAAGTTTGCATGGCTAGTGTTGCTCAGCGGTTGAGAATTGACCTATGAACCAGGAGGTTATGGTTTAATTCCAGGTCAGGGAACATGCCTTAGTTGAGGCGGTGTGGAGGAGACAGACAATCCATGATTCTCTATCTCTTTCTCCCTCTCTCTTCCTTTTTATGAAATCAATAAAAACATATTTAAAAAAATAAAACTGTAAGTTTAATATTTGCACAAAATTCCATTGCATGAGATACACTATAATTTTTAGAGCAGGTTTCTTTAAATTTACTTACTTAACTTTTAATTTTGCAATACTAGTAAATTCAGATAAAAAATTTGCAAAATAGTACAAAGATTTATAATATAACCTTCATCCAGCTTTCTAAAATTTTTCTTAACTAGAGGCCTGGTGCATGAAATTCATGCAGGGGAGGGGGTATCTCTCAGCCCAGCCTGCACCCTCTCCAATCTGGGAACCCTCGAGGGATGTACGACTGCCCATTTAGGCCCTGTCTTGGTAGGATCAGGCCTAAACGAACAGTCGGACATCCCTCTCACAATCCAAGACTGCTGGCTCCCAACTGCTTGCCTGCCTTCCTTCCTGATTTCCCCTAACCACTTCTGCCTGCCAGCCTGATCACCCCCAAAACATTCCCTGCCAGCCTGATAGATGCCTAACTGCTCCTCTGCCAGTCTGATTTCCCCTAACTGCCCTCCCCAACAGGCCGGGTCACCCTTAACTGCCCTCTCTTGCAGGCCTGGTCCCTCCCAACTGCCCTCCTCTGCAGGCCATCTTGTGGTGGCCATCTTATGTCCATATGGGGGCAGGATCTTTGACCACATGGGGGCAGCCCTCTTGTGTGTTGGAGTGATGGTCAATTTGCATATTACTCTTTTATTAGATAGGATAGAGGGCTGGTGCATAGGTAGGGACTGGCTGGTTTTCCCTGAAGGGTGTCTCAGATCAGGGTGGGGGCTCCCTTGGGGCATGGGGTGGCCTGGACGAGGGGCCTGTGATGGTTTGCAGGCCGGCCATGTCCCCTGGTGACCCAAGCAGAGGCCCTGGTATCTGGGATTTATCTTCTATAATTGAAACTTTGTAGCCTGGAGTGGAGCCAAGCCTCCTGCTCGCTCCGTGGTGGCAGTCATTTCTGTTGAGATTTTTATCTTCTATAATTGAAACTTTGTAGCCTCGAGTGGAGGCCTGGACCAGCCAAGGTGTGCAGAAAGCTTTGCTTCCTCCATCACCAGGGAAACCCAAGCCTCCCTCCTGCTTGCTCCTTGCCCACAGCCATCTTGTTTGGGTCAATTTGGATACTTGCTCCTGATTGGCTTGTGGGCATGGCTTGTGGTGTAGTGAACTAATGATTAATTTTCATATTACTCTTTTATTAGAGGCCTGTTGCATGAAGAGATTTGTGCAACAAGTTTTCCTTCCCTTGGTTTCCAGCACCGGTTGGCCTCTGGCAACTGGGACCTAGACCTTCACTCTGGCCAGAGTTTTCCTTCTTTGTCTTTGCTGCAGACACAGGATGGAGTCTGCCATCTTTATTTTTGCTGTAGATTCTGTAGAGCCTGCAGTCCTGTCTTTGCTGTGGCACTATGCTCCTGTAGATCCCTTTGTGCCCCCCCCACCCCCCTCTTCCCTCTGTGTCTGGAGCAGCTGGGCGGCCGCCATATTTAGCATTCTAATTTGCATGGTCACTCTGATTGGCTGTGGATGTAGTGAAGTAATGGTCAATTTACATATCTGTCTATTATTAAGTAAGATTAGATAAGATTGTCATAGTAAAAGCATCAAAATCAGAAAATTAACATTGATGCAATACTATTAGCCAGTCTACAGACCTTAAAGAGATTTTATAAATTGTTCATAATGTCTTTATTTTTCAATCCAAAAACACATATGGCATGCAGTGTCATCTCTTTCATCTTCTGTGATCTAGGATATTGCTGTAGAATTTTTTTATTGATTCTGAACATTTTGAGGAGAATTGGCCACTTATTTTGTCGAATGCTGTTCAACTTGAGTTTGTCTGAGGTTCCCTTGGTTAAATTCAGATTTTGCATTTTTGGCAAGCATACCCCAGAAGTGATACTATGCTCTTTTTAGCACATGATATCAGAAGTATATGATGTTGACATGTCCCAATACTGATTATTTTAACGTTGATCATTGTTTATAAGGATTCTTCACTGTAAAGTTACAACCTTCCCCTCAGTAATTATAAATATCTTATGGTAAGATATTTTGATATTATGCAAACTAGAAGCCCAATGCATGAAATTCATGCACAGAGGTGAGGGGGTGTCCTTCAGCCCAGCCTGCACCATCTCCAATCTGGGACCCATCTCACAATTCAGGACTGCTGGCTCCCAACTACTCACCTGCCTGCCTTCTGGATTTCCCCTAACCACTTTTGCCTGCCAACCTGATCACCCCCTAATCACTCCCCTGCCAGCCTGATTGATGCCTAACTTCTCCCCTGCCAGCCTGTTTGCCCCTAACTACCCTTCTCTGCAGGCCCGGTCACCCCCAACTTCCCTCCTCTGCCAGCCTGGTCACCCCTAACTGCCCTCTCCTGCAGGCTTGATTGCCCCAACTGCCCTCCCTTACAGGCCTAATTTCTCCCAACTGCCTTCCACTGCTGGTCATCTTGTGGTGACAGGATCTTTGATCACATGGGGGCAGCCATCTTGTGTGTTGGAGTGATGACCAATCTCCATATTACTCTTTTATTAGATACAATAGAGGCCTGGTGCATGGGTGGGGGCCAGCTGGTTTGCCCTGAAAGGTCTCCTGGATCAGGGTGGGGGTTCCCTTGGGGTGTCAGGCAGCCTGGGCGAGGGGCATGTGGTGGTTTACAGGCAGGCCATGCCCCCCCCCCCAGTGACCCAAGTGGAGGCCCTGGTATCTGGGATTTATGTATCCTCTACAATTGAAACTTTGTAGCCTGGACCAGAGCCAAGCCCTTTGCTTACTCCTTGGCTGCTGCCATATCTTTGGGATTCTATAATTGAAACGTTGTTGCCTTAAGCAGAGGCCTGAGCCAGCAGGGGAGGTGGAAAGCTTGGCTTCCTCCATCGCCAGGGAAAGCCACACCTCCATCCTTCTCTCTGTGGCCGGCAGCCATCTTGGATTGGTTTATTTGCATATTCACTCCTGATTGCCCAGGGTGTGGCTGGTGTTCGAGGCTTGTGGGTGTAGCAGAGGTGTGGTCAATTTGCATATTTCTCTCTTATTAGATAGGATCTTTTTCTCATCATACTTTTATCCACTGATTTTAATATCCACTGATGTTTTTTTCTTGAAACAATTACTACTGTGGTATATGTTAAATGGTGTTTCTGTATATCCATTATTCCTTCTCTATTTATGAATTAAAAGCGTTTTCTTTTCTCCCTCATTTATTTATTAAATCATGTATTTTTACATTTTGTTTTATTTTATTTTTTTGTTATCTTCATCTGACCATATTTTTTCATTGATTTTTACAGAGAATGGAAGAGAGTGAGGAGAAAGGGAGAGAGGGAAGGAGAAAGGGAGTGAGGGAAGGAGAGAGAGAGGGGGAGAGAGGGAGAGGGAGAGGGAGAGGGAGAGGGAGAGGGAGAGGGAGAGGGAGAGGGAGAGGGAGAGGGAGAGGGAGAGGGAGAGGGAGAGGGAGAGGGAGAGGGAGAGGGAGAGGGAGAGGGAGAGAGATTGGTTGCCTCTTGTACTTGTGCAGTTCAGCCGGGGCCAGAGATCAAACCTGTAAGTTAGGTAATTGAACCCTCCACCCTTAGATGTGCAGGCTGATGCTCTATCCATTGAGCCATGCTGGCCAAGGGCAGTATGGACTCAAGTATATATACTTTCTACTTTGTGTTATACTCCAATACTATTTTGTTTATTTTGTTGGTCAAATTTTTCCAATTTTAGCCATTGAGTGATCTTTAAAGTTGGTTCCTGAACGCCTTTGACATGCCCCATTCTTTTATTCTTTGAGTATTTTCTGCTCTCTGGTATTACAAGATGTTCCAGGCTTATTTTGATATGTTTTTTATTATTTTTTAGAGAGAGGAAGGAAGAAGAATAAAAATATAGAGACATTGATGAGAAAGAAACATCATCAATCAGCTGCCTTCTGCATACCCCCTATTGGGGATCAAGCCCATAACCCAGACATGTGCCCTGAATAGGAATTGAACTGGTAACCTCTTGGTTCCTGGGTCAATGCTCAACCACTGAGCCACATAGCTGATCTTCTGGCTCATTTTGGGAATTTGTTGCCTTAGTTATTTTCTTCAAGAATTGTATTTAGAAATCAAAATCTGGGTACTAGGTGTGCTCATTGATACTGGGGTTGTGGCTTCTGGGGCTTTTAATTGAATAGAGCTGGTAAGTATATGTCTGTTTATGTTTATATATATATATATATATATATATATATATATATATATATATAATCTAATAAAAGAGTAATATGCAAATTAACCATATCTCCACTACACCCACAAGCTTTGCCCACTAGCCACACTCACTAGCCAATCAGGAGTGAATATGCAAATAAACCCCAACTAAGATAGCTATGGCCACTGAGAGCAGGAGGGGAGGCTTGGGTTTCTCCTGCAATGGAGGAAGCCAAGCTTACCACCTGCCCCTGCTGGGCTAGGCCTCCACTCAATGCTACAAAGTTTCAATTATAGAAAATACATAAATCCCAACAGAATTGGTGGCAGCCACAAAGTTGGAGAGAGCAGGAGGCTAGGGTTGCCCCTGGCAATGGAGGAAGCCAAGCTTCTGCAGCCCTGGCTGGCCTAAGCCTCCACTCCTGGCTACAAAGTTTCAAATATAGAAGGTGAATAAATTCCAACAGAAATGGCTGCCACCACTGAGTGAGCAGAAGGCTTGGCTTTGCTCCAGGCTACAAAGTTTCCATTGTAAAAGATAAATAAATTCCAGATACCAAGGCCTTGGCTTGGGTTGCTCAGGGGCATGCAAACTACCACAGGCCCCTCGTCCAGGCCACCGCATACCCCAAGGGAACCCCCACTCTGATCTGGGACATCTTTCAGGGAAAACCAGCTATCCCCCACCCATGCACCAGGCATCTATTGTATCTAATAAAAGAGTAATCTGCAGATTGACCATCACTCCAACACACAAGAGGGCTGCCCCCATGTGGTCAAAGATCCTGCCCCATGTAAACACAAGATGGTCACCACAAGATGGCCAGGAGGAGAGGGCAGTTGGGAGGGACCAGGCCTTCAAGGGAGGGAAGTTGGGGGTGATCAAGCCTGCAAGGGAGGGCAGTTAGAGGAGACCAGGCTGGCAGAGGAGGAAAGTTGAGAGTGACCAAGCCTGCAGGAAAGGGCTGTGGGGTGGACCAGGTATACGGGGGAGGGCAGTTGGGAAGGACTAGGCCAGCAGAGGAGGGAAGTTTGGGGCAAACAGGCTGGCAGGGGAACAATTAGAAATCAATCAGGCTGGCAGAGGATTAGTTAGGTGGTGATCAGGTTGGCAGGCAGAAGCAATTAGGGGTAATCAGGAAGGCAGGCAGGTGAGCAGTTGGGAGCCAGCAGTTCTGGATCCCACTGGTGGGATCAGGCCTAAATGGGCAGTCAGACATCCCTCAGGGGGTCCCCTATTGGAGAAGGTGCAGGCTGGGCTAAGGGTCACCCCCCAACCCTGTGTACAAATTTTGTGCACCAGGCCTCTAATCTATATCTATATATCTATATCTATATCTATATCTATATCTATATCTATATCTATATCTATATCTATATCTATACCTATATCTATATCTATATCTATATCTATATCTATATCTATATCTATATCTACATCTATACACACACACACACACACACACACACACACACACACACACACACAGACACACACACACATTGTATGTCCTGTTAAGGAAATGTCTTTATCATCAAACTTTATTAAGAACCAGAGTCCTGGTGCATGGAATTTGTGCACTGGAGGTGGGGGATGTCCCTCAGTCTAGGCTGTATCCTCTCCAATCTGGAACCTCTAGAGGGATGTCCAAATGCCCATTTAGGCCTGATCATGGTATGTAGGATCGGGCCTAAACAAGCAGTCAGACATCTTTCTCACAATTACAGGACTGCTAGCTCCAAACTGCTCACATGCCTGCCTCTCTCATTGCCCCTAATGGCTTCTGCCTGTCAGCCTGATCACCCCCTAACCACTACCCTGCTCTCCTAATTGATATCTAACTGCTCCCCTGCCAGCCTGTTTGCCCCCAACTTCCCTCCTCTGCTGGCCTGGTCACCCCTAACTGCCCTCCCTTGAAGGTCTGGAACCTCCCAATGGCCCTCCCCTGCTGGCCATCTTGTGGTGACCATCTTGTGTCCACATGGGGCCAGGATCTTTGACCACATGGGGGCAGCCCTCTTGTGTGTTGGAGTGATGGTCAATCGGCAAATTACTCTTTTATTAGATAAGATAGAGGCCTGGTGTATGGGTGGCAGCCAGCTGGTTTGCCCTGAAGAGTGTCCTGGATCAGAGTGGGGGTTCCCTTGGGAAGTGGGACAGCCTGGGCGAGGGGTCTCTGGTGGTTTTCAGGCCGGTCACACCCCCCAGTGATGCAAGCAGAGGCCCTGGAATATGGGATTAATTTATGTTCTACAATGGAAACTTTGTAGCCTGGAGTGGAGCCAAGCCTTCTTCTCATTTGTGGCAGCAGCCATTTCTGTTGGGACATTTACTTTCAATAATTGGAACTTTGTAGCCTAGAGTGGAGGCCTAGGCTGGCCAGAGCTGCAGAAACTTGGCTTCCCTCATTGCCCAGGCAACCCTAGCCTCTACTCTCTCCAGCTTTGTGGCTGCCACCATTTCTGTTTGGATTATATATCTTTTATAATTGAAAGTTTGTAGCATTGAGTGGAGGCCTAGGCTGGCAACAGCAGGCAGAAAGCTTGACTTCCTTTGTTGCCAGGGAAACCCAAGTCTCCCTCCTGTTCTCAGTGGCTAGAGCCATTTTGGTTGGGGTTTATTTGCATAATTTTCTCCTGATTGGCTGATGGGCACAGGTGTGGCTTGATTGGAGGTACAGTCAATTTGCATATTACTCTTTTATTAAATAGGATAGTTATTACAAATTCATGTAGATTTTAACATATGCCTTACTGACATCTATCAAGATGGTCATTTAGCTTTGATTCTGATGCAATGAATACTATTCTTACATTTTTTAATAAGCATCTATCTGTGCCTAAAATAAAACCTTCATAGTCATAGTAAACTAGTCTCACTATAATATTCTAATATATATTTTTTCAGGAATTAATTTGCCAATATTTTATTTAGAATTTATGCTTTTGTATTCACAAACTATTGTCCCAGTGCATAAAATTTGTGTGGGGGCAGGGGTTTCCTCAGCCTGGCACTCTCCAATCTGGGACCCCTAAAGGAATGTCCAACTGATAGTTGGGTCTAAACCATAGGTCTCAGGCCTAAACCATCATTTCTACATTCCTCTTGCAATCTGGGATTGTTGATTCCTAACTGCTCATGTGCCTGCCTGCCTGATCACCTCTTGTGTGTTGGAGTGATGGTCAATCTGCAAATTACTCTATTATTAGATAGGATAGAGGCCTGGTGCATGGGTGGCAGCCAGCTGGTTTGCCCTGAAGTGTGTCCTGGATCAGGGTGGGGGTTCCCTTGGGAAGTGGGGCAGCCTGGGCGAAGGGTCTCTGGTGGGGGTCCTTCCTTGCAGGCCTGGTTCTTCCCAACTGGCTTTCTTGCTGGCCATCTTGTGGTGGCCATCTTGTGTCTACATAGGCACAGGATCTTTGACCACATGGGAGCAGCCATCTTGTGTGTTGGAGTGATGGTCAATCTGCTTATTAATCTTTTATTAGATAGGATAGAAGCGTGGTGCATGGGTGGGGGCCAGCTGGTTTGCCCTGAAGGGTGTCCCAGATCAGGGTGGGGGTCTCTGGGCGAGGGGTCTCTAACCATTCTGCCTGCCAGCCTGCTCACCTTCAACTTCCCCCTTTGCTGGCCTGCTTCCCCCCAACTGCCCTCCCCCATGGCCTGATTGTTCCCAAATGCCCCATCTGCTGGCCTGCTCACTCCTAACTAATCTCCTGCCAGCCTGATCACTCCAACGCCTTCCTACCCTCCTGCTGGCCTGTTTACCCCCAACTGCCCTCCCACTGGCCTACTCACCCCCAACTGCTCCTGCCAGCCTGATCACCCCCAACTGCCCCCCCCGCCGTTGGCTCGCTTGCCCACCCTGTGCTGGCCTGATCACCCCCCACTGCCCTCCCCTCCTGGCCTGATTGCCCCTAACCACATCTGCCTCAACCACACCACCACGGCTTTATTTGGAAGGACATCTGGAAGGTCTCCCAGAAGGCCTTCCAGTCTAATTAGCATATTACCCTTTTATTAGTATAGACTAGAGGCCGGGTGCATGAAATTCAGGCACGGGAGTGGGGCTGGGAGTGTCCCTCAGCAGAGTCTGTGCCCTCTCCAATCTGGGACCCCTCAAGTGATGTCCAACTGCCCATTTAGGCCTGATCCCAGTAAGATCAGGTCTAAACGGGCAGTCGGACATCCCTCTCACAATACAGGACTGTTGGCTCCCAACTGCTCACCTGCTTGCATTCTTGATTGCCCCTAACCACTTCTGCCTGCCAGCCTGATCACCCCTTAATCATTCCCCTGCCAGCCTGATTGATGCCTAACTACTCCCCTGCCAGCTTGTTTGCCCCTAACTGCTCTCCCCTGCAGGCTTGGTACTCCCCAACTGCTCTCCCTTGCAGTCCTTGGTCCCCCCCTACTTCCCTTCCCTCCAGGTCTGGTCGCCCCCAATTTCCCTCCTCTGGTGGTCTGGTCACCCCTAAATCCCCTCCTCTGCATGCTTGATCACTCCCAACTGTCCTCCCTTGCAGGCCTGGTTCCTCCCAACTGCCTTCTCTTGCTGGCCATCTTGTGGTGGCCATCTTTTGTCCACATAGGGCCAGGATCTTTGACCACATGGGAGCAACCATCTTGTGTGTTGGAGTGACGGTCAATCTGCATATTAATCTTTTATTAGATAGGATAGAAGCGTGGTGCGTGGGTGGGGGCCAGCTGGTTTGCCCTGAAGGGTGTCCCAGATCAGGGTGGGGGTTCCAGTGGGGCATGAGGTGGCCTGAACGAGGGTCCTGTGGTGGTTTGCACACCGGCCATGCCCACCATCAACCCAAGCAAAGACCCTGGTATCAGGGATTTATTTATATTCTACAATTGAAATTTTATAGCCTGCAGTGGAGCCAAGCCTCCTGCTTGCTACGCGGCTGTAACCATTTCTGTTGGGATTTATTTATCTTCTGTAATTATAACTTTGTAGCCTTAAGTGGAGGCCAAGACAGACCAGGGCTGTGGAAAGCTTGGCTTCCTCCATTGCCAGGGGGAACCCTAGCCTCCTGTTCTCTCCAGCTCCATGGCTGCTGCCATTTTTGTTGGAATTTATCTTCTATAATTGAAACTTTATAGCATTGAATGAAGGTCTGGGCCAGCCATGGTGTGCGGAAAGCTTTGCTTCCTCCTTTGCCAGGGAAACCCAAGCCTCCCTCCTGCTTGCTCCCTGGTTGCAGCCATCTTGGTTGGGGTTAATTTGCATACTCTCTCCTGATTGGCTGGTGGGCATAGCTGGCGGGTGTGGTTTGTGGGTGTAGCAAAGATACTATCAATTTGCATATTACTCTTTTATTAGATAGGATTAAATAAGTTGTTAGTTCGCATTTTTTATGATTATTTAGATTTGTATATCAAAGTTAAGGTGGTCATATTACTTTCCCATGGCTAGTGTAACAGGTTATCACAAATCAGGTGGCTTAAAACAACAAATATATTTTCTCATAGGTCAGAAAACCAGAATTCTGAAATGAAGGTGTAGGTATGGTTTGTTCCTTGTAGAGGCTCTGAGAGAGAATCTGTTCTCTGCTTCTCTTCTAGCTTATGGTAGTTGTTAGCAATCTTTAGCACTTCTTGACAGTTACTAGTAGGTGCATCATTTCAAACTTGGCTTAATCTTCACATGGCTTTTCCCCTATGTGTTTTATGTGTCCTCTCCTTTACTTATCAGGATATTTTATTGGATGTAAGACTCACCCTAAATCTAGAATGATTCCATCTTGTGATCCTTAGCTAATTACAACTGTAGAGACTCTATTTCCAAATAAAATCAGTTTGGCTCCAGGTGGACAAGAATTTTAGAACGAGGGTGTCTATTCAACCCACGACAGTGGCTCAGTAAAATTAAGTGGCCAATACCTTTATTTAATTTATTATCATTTGGAACCAGACAAAAACCTGGTTGTGTGGTCTTTATACACTGTATTTCTCACTTTAAATCATTGATGCTTGTAGTTAACATATTCTTATCTTAGGTATTCCTTTATTGTTTAGACTCAACTATCTTTATAGTTTTTCCCTTGGTTAATTATGTTTTGTCACATATAAACTATAAGTCACATGTAATAATATAGTTCAAAATTGTTTACATGTTAATCTATGCATTAGGGTATGTGTGTGATATAGACAAAGTTATAAATATTGGCATCTGGCAATAAGCTGACATGTGGTGTGCAGTACTAACTTTATTAATTGATTTATGTTCATAACTGTTTCATGCATACTATATAAATATCACTCTTACTTTTTAGATCAGGATTTCTTTTTATTCCTTGTTAGTTTAAAATGGCTAATCAGAAACTCTCATTCAGAGCAGTTTTAGGTTCACAGTAAAATTGAGAGAAAGATACGGAGTCCACCATTATTTTTACTTTAAGAACAATCATGCATTTGTGTTGGTTTGAATAGGGATTAAACTACTCTAGTAAGTTATCATCATATTATAGAGCTTCTATTTTCACCATGTGCTATGGAAAGGTGGCTTCAACTTTCATTTCTGATTATCCCTGGAAGGGTCACTCAAACGTGTGAAATGAGTTGAATTTTAATGGGGATAGAACATGCCAGAACTGGGGAATGACCTGAGGAATGCCAAGAAGATCAAAGAGTAGGGGTTTGGCAAGCTTATCAAGGAGCATGTGTGACAGACAGCAGGCAAAAGGGATAGAATCAGTGGACAGACACTAACGTGTCGGGAGGCCATTCTGGAGAGTTTTCAGTGGGGTGTGCAAGGCCCTGATTTCTCTGGCAGAGGCTACTTGAATGTCCCAAATATTTTCTGCCTTTAGTTTGATTTGTAGCCAGCTTTGTCAGCAATTCAACTCTTGGAGGTTCATCTGGCCAGGAGGGATATGTAATCAACCCCACCTTAACCACTGCAAGCAGAAAAAGAACCAATTAAGATTGAGAAATTGAGTAATGTACTTCCTTTGAATATTCCTTCTCTACTTTTTATATAAATACTAGTGGTTCAGTGCATGAGATTCATGCATGGGGGGTGTCCCTCAGCCTGGCCTTCATCATCTCCAATCTGAGACATCCCTCTCACAATCTGGGACTGCTGGCTCCTAATTGCTCACCTGCCTGCCTGGCTGATTGCCCCTAACCAATTCTGCCTGCTAGCCTGGTCGTCCCTTACTGCTCCCCTGCTGGCTTGATCGCACCTAACCAACTCTTCCTTGGTCCTACACCTGGAACCCAGGATTCCCTTCTCTAGCTGGCTGTAGGCACACAGGACTCTGGCTCCCCTCCCTCTGACTGACCATAGGCACTGGCACCTGGGCCAGCTTTGCCTGGGCTGGCTGCAGCCACAGAGGACAGTGGGCAGGTGGCATTGCCCAGGCTGCAGATGATGACACCAGGGGCCATGGGATGGGTGACTTCTCTGGCTGGCTGTGGCTGAGACTATGGGGTGGGTGGCTATTCTGTCTCTCAGGCCACAGCCAGCTGCAGGTGCTGACTCCCAGGACCATGGGGCAGGCAACTTCTCCATCTCCTGGGCCATAACCAGCCACAGTTGCTGGTGCCGGGACTGCCAGCAGGTGGCTTTGCCTGGGCTCGACATTGTCAGGAAGGACATGAGGATGGTCATCCAGAAGACATCTGGTCTAATTAGCATATTGCCTTTTTATTAGTATAGATCATGATGTGTTTTTTCTCACCATCATTAACCATAGTAACTGTTGCTTATGTATTTTTATAATAAATTTTTATTGTTCAGATTATTTATAGGTGTCCCTCTTTTTTTGCCCCCATAGCTCCCTTCCTCCCCATCTCCACCATCCCATGCCCTTACCCCCCACCACTGTCTTCATCCATAGGTGTAAGATTTTTGTCCAATCTCTTCCCACACCCCTCATATCCTCTTGCCCCTGATAATTGTCAGTCCACTCCCTTTCTATGTCCCTGATTCTATTGTATTCATCAGTCCATTCTGTTCATCAGATTTTTCATTCATGTGACTTTTATATTCACTTGTTGGTAGGTATGTATTTGCTGTCAATTTGTTGTTCATAGTTTTTATCTTTACCTTTTTCTACTTCTTCCTCTTCTTAAAGAACACTCATCAGCATTTCATTTAATCCTGGTTTGGTGGTGATGAACTCCTTTTGCTTTTTCTTGTCTGTGAATCCCTTTATCTGTTCTTCAATTCTGAATGATAGCCTTGCTGGGTAGAGTAATCTTTGTTGTTGGTTCTTGCTTTTCATCACTTTGAATATTTCTTGCCACTCCCATCTGACCTGCATAGCTTCTATTGAGAAATCAGCTGACAGTCGTATGGGTACTCCCTTGTAGGTAACCAACTATTATTCTCTTGCTGCTTTCAAGATTCTCTCTTTGTCTTTTGCCTTTGGCATTTTAATTATGATGTGTCTTGGTGAGGTCCTCTTTGTATTCCTCTTGTTTGGGGTTCTCTGTGCTTCCTGAACTTGTAAGTCTATTTCTTTCACCAGGTAGGGAAAGTTTTCAGTCATTATTTCTTCTAATAGGTTTTCAATACTTTGTTCTCTCTCTTCTTCTGGCACCCCAATACTTTTGATGTTGGTATGCTTAAAGTTGTCCCAGAGGCTCTTTACACTATCTTCATATTTTTGTATTCTTTTTTCTTTTGGTTTTTCTGGTTGGGTGTTTTTTTTCTCCTTATATTTCAGATCTTTGGTTTGATTCTTAAAATCCTTTGATCTACCATTGAATTTCTGTATAGTCTTTATTTCAGACAGGGTATGTTTAATTTCTGTCTGGTCCTTTTCCATTTTCTTGCCATTCTCATTAAGGTCCTTGAAGATCTCACTAAGCTCCTCGGAGGTGTCATCAAGTTTCTCAGAGGTTTTTAAAAGATTCTTGAGTAACCTTATAAATCTGGTCCTGAACTCTATGTCCAATAGTCTGCTTTCCTCCATTTCTTTCATTTGTGACATATTACTTTGTCTCTGCATTTTGCTGCTTCCCTGTGTTGCTGGAGCAGAAGAACTGCTGTGCTGAAGACATGCCTATGGGACAGGACTTGCTTCAGTGGGGTTTTGGTGCTCACTGAGTCTTCATCTTGAATGTGTCACTTATGGATGTGAGTAGTTGAATTCTTGTGTCATTTCACACTGACCTCTAGATACACTAGCTTCTGGATCTTCAATGGGGTACATGTCAGTTATTGTCTGAGGTGACCCAGCAGGAGCTACAGTGAGGTCTGTAGATTTCTCCTGGTGTGATCAGAGCTGCAGTTCAGGTTAAGCTGCAATAGCACAGGCCATTTATGTGCCAATGCCACTGCGCACAGCTCAGCAGGTTTGCGGATTGTGTGGGGTGGGGTCTCAGGGAGTCACTAGGCTAGGGCATGGCAAACAGCGATGGCTACCACTCAGCCTTCTCTGCTGAGACATGTCTCCAAGTCCCTGCATCCCCAGCCCCCGTGCAGTAAACAATGATTGCTGTAGGCACCTCTCCTAGGGAGCCACCCCCACTTTCCAATCTGATGGCAGACCATCTAGCTTCTCCCCGTAAGAGTCTGGGTCTCCAGCGTGTCCCCAGAAACTACAGTTCAAAGTATTCAGGAGCCTGTTTCCCTTTGGGTGGAAAAAAGCAGCCCCAATGTCGCCCACCGCCAGCCCAGCTTGCACACCTCCACACCTCTGCTTTTCAGTGCTTGTGCATGTTCCAGTGCGCCTCTCTCTTTCCTTCTAGTTGCAGGACTTCCACTTGGCCAGCTTTCCCATGGTTCTACGTGATAGATGTTTTGTCTTTTAGTTGCAGTTTTGAAATTGTTGTGCGAGGCAGCAGTTTAGGTGTTTACCTATGCCACCATCTTGGCTTCTCTATCTGTTGCTTATGTATTAAAGTTCTATTCCTGCTAAGTCTAGAAGTACCCTCAGAATCCTTAAGTCTGATGCTTAGTTGATCAGAATTATACCTGAGGAGAAGCCTCTTACTGCAGATATAGCCCAGAATGTATGGAATCCTCTCTGTTTTATGGTCCAGCTAATAATACATTGGTTCAATCATATTAATTGAAGTCATTTTCCCTTTTCAGTTTGTAGTAGTAGATTACCATCTACTGCCTAAGAAGCAAAATTGGCTGACTCCATGTAGATCTCAAAGTAAGATATTTTTCTCATCAATAAAATTACATTCTTTCAGAATGAGTAATTTCATCAACAATGTATTGAGGTAGTAACAGTTTATAACAAATTGAGTTAATTATTGTTTCAGGTACTGTGTTTTGTCATACACAGATTCCATTTTATCTTTGCAATAACTCTCTCTATACAGTAGGTCCTATAATTACACAGATGAAAACACTGAGGTATAGAGAGATCAGGTAACTTGACCAATGAAACCATGCCCTTTACCCATTATAATCCACTCAGTATTATGCTGGAGCCTGCTCTTACTGGCTCACAAATTTTCAGGAATTTTGCAAGCTGCTTGTTAAACATGGTCATTGTTAAAAATTAAATTATATAATCTTAAAAGTGAATAAATTACATTAAACCAAAGGTAATACATACTCTAAATTCATCACTCTTCAATTATTTACTACACTTTACTGTACTGACTCGACATTATTTATAACTTTTGGGTCTCTCTGGTGGAGTATAATAGTGTGTTACTGCACATTTCTCCTCAGCTCTGCACTTAGTGGCATCACATTAGCTGCCGAAATCAGCTGTAGGTGAAGAATTTATGTCACAGAAATTGGCCGATACTATAAATCAGGGTTTTGTTTTATTTGATTGAGAGCCAGTTGTTAAACATTTATCAGCACAACACTGACCACATTGGTGGTGGTAGTCTTGTCAGAAAGTGTTATATTATGCAGATGAAAATCTATTTAAACAGACTTGATATAGACATTTTCAAAGATGGGAGAATTGTCTCTGTCAACTATTTTAGTTGATTCATATCTTCACTGGTTGTCATCATTGTAAAGTTTTCAGTCCCCACATGATGTCTTGTCCTGCCCCGTCCCCTCCCTTTGTTACCTTAAGTACTCTAGTTATCCATGTATATGTTTAAGGGCCAACCTTACCTGCTTAAAAATGTAAGCTTTTAACACTGCTCTCCCTGTTCCCTATTCTACAGATGAAAAGTGGAGTTGGGTTGGGGCAGCAGAGAGAAATTCAGAAGGGGAATATTAGAATAATGACTGGAGTGGGAGAAGAGGGAACCTATCTCCCAGGCCGCAGCACTGGCACCCAGGGCCACAGGGCTGGTGGCTTCTCCAGCTGGCTGTGGTCTGGGACCTCAGGGCACATGGCTTCTCCATCTCCTAGGCCTCAGTCAGCCTCAGGCATTGGCGCCCACAGGTTGGCGGCTTCTTTGTCTTCCTGGGGACTCTGGGCAAGCTGCTTCTCCAGCTGGCGGTGGCCCAGGACCACAGGACAGGTGGCTTCTTCATCTTCCAGACCACAACCAGCCTCAGGAGCTGGTGCCTGCGACCATCGGGGAGGATGGGTTCTCTGGCTGGCTTCAGCTTGGGACCTTGGTGCAGGCAGCTTCTCTATCTCCTGGGCCACAGCCAGCTGCAGGCTCTGGCACCAGGGACTGCTGCCACATGGCTTCACCTGGCTGGCTTTGTCAGGAAGGACATCTGGATGGTTGTCCAGAAGGTTTCTGGGTCTAATTAGCATATTACTCTTTTATTAGTATAGATGTGTTAGGTGCTCAATTTATGTTTGATGAGTAAATACTTTTTATATATTTTTTTTGTTTTTTATTTATTTTTTTATCTTTATTGTTCAGTTTATTAATTATATTGTTTCCCCTTTTTATCCCCCTATAGCTTCCCTCCACCCTGTACCTATCCCACCCTCCACCCTCACCTCCCCCTCCCCACTGTCCTCTCCCATTGTTGCTAGATTTTTGTCCAGTCTCTTGCTGCACTTCCCACAACCCTTTTCTCCCCAAGAATTGTCAGTCCATTCCCTCTCTATGTCCATGTCTCTGTTATATTCACCAGTCTATCCTGTTCAACAGCCTATCAATTCACTTGATTTTTATGTTCATTTGTTGATAGATGTGTATTTGTTGTTGCTAGTTTGCACTTTTACCTTTTTCTTCTTCCTCTTCTTAAAGAATATCTTTCAGCATTTCATATAATGTTGGTTTGGTGGTGATGAACTCCTTTAGCTTTTTCTTATCTGTGAAGCACTTCATCTGACCTTCAATTCTGAATGATATCTTTGCTGGATAGAGTAATCTTGGTTGTAGATTCTTGCTGTTCATCACTTTGAATATTTCTTGCCACTCCCGTCTGGCCTGCATCGTTTCTGTTGAGAAATCCGCTGACAGTCGTATGGGTGCTCCCTTATAGGTAACCAACTGTTTCTCTCTTGCTGCTTTTAATATTCTCTCTTTGTCTTTTGCTCTTGGCATTTTAATTATGATGTGCCTCGGTGTGGTCCTCTTAGGGTTCCTATATATTGGGGTTCGGTGCACTTCTTGGACTCCTAAGTCAATTTCTTTCACCAGGTGTGGGAAGTTTTCAGTCACTATTTCTTCAAATAGGTTTTCATTGTCTTGGCCTCTCGCTTTTTCTGGCACCCCTATAATTCGGATGTTGGTATGCTTGAGGTTGTCCCAGAGGCCCCTTACACTATCTTCAATTTTTTGTATTATTTTGGTTTCTTGCTGTTTCAGCTGAGTGGATTTTACCTCTTTGTATTTCAAATCTTTAACTTGGTTCTTGGCGTGCTCCAGGGCACTTTCAGGTCTTTGTATAATATTTTTTGTTTCAGTCAGTGTATGCTTAATTTCTGGTTGGTCCTTTTTCATATTCTTGAGAGTCTGCTTTATATCCTTGAGGGTTTCTTTCATTTCCACGTTGGTCTTGATCATTTCTTTGCAGCTCTCGTTTATATCCTGGAGGGTGTTGTTCATTTTCTTGTAGGACTCATTCATTTCCTTTGTGGTCTTGCTTATTTCCTTATAGGCCTCGATCTTTTGTTGGAGCCTCTTAAAAAACCCTATAACCGTGGTTCTGAATTCCATGTCCAGTCGTTTTTTTTCCTCCATTTCTTTCACATCTGATTTCTTTTCATGTTGCTGCATGGTGGCTGCTTCCCTGAGTTGGTCAATTAGCTTTGTGTGGTAGACTTCCTACTAGGGATAGTGGCTCAGCCTCCCCAGTTACCTGAGGTGGATATGGGCTGCACAGTCTTGCTGAAGTTAAGCTCAGGTTAATCGTTGTTAGCACTTGGAGGGTTGACCTCCAGGCCAATTGTCTGTGAAGCTCAGCTGTGCTCAGGTTGGGTGGGCGGAGTCTCCAGGCCAAGCACACAGTGTTAGCTCTGCCCTATGCGGCCCCAGGGACTCTGTGCCGGGGGCAATGGCCGCCAGCACCTCTGAGAGGGAGCCGCTGCGGAGCTCCACTGGCTGCTGGTTGCCGGGGAATTCAGACTTTCCCAAAATGAGTCTTTGTGCGAAATGTCTCACCCAGGGTCGTAAAACAAAGCAGTCTGACGGTTTTCAGAAAGAGAGGCAAGTCTCGGTGCGCTCTCTGCGCCGTCACGCAGCCGAGCTGTTCGTGCGCAAGCTGCCTTCTCCACAAGCCGGGAGACCCGGCAGCACCCGAGCTTCGGCGTGCCCTCCCACTGTCCAGTTTTCACCCCGTGTGATAGTGGGTTCTCTGGACTTCGCCCAGAGCTGGAGAATCAGTCCGGTGGGACGCCTTTATCTCCCCGTTCGAGAAAACTGGCCCGTTTTCAGCCGCCCGCCCTCTCCACCGCGCGCACTCCAAACCTCTCTCCCTGCGAATCTTTCAACGCTGTTCGCTGCCGCTCCTCCAAGTCACAGTGTCTTATCTTCACTTTTATTTGTGGAATTTTCACTCGGCGAGCTTTCTGGTGATTCTGGAAGGTGTTTGTTCTTTCGTTAAGTTGTAGTATTAAAATTGCTGATTATGACGGCAAGATAGGTGTTTTGCCTTTGCCGCCATCTTAGTTCCCCTCGATGAGTAAATACTTTTTAATTTCCTCCACAGTACCTAGCACTAAGCTGAACACACAGTAATAACTGGCCACTCTTTTCTTTAGCAACCTACCACCTATTGGTTGCTTACCTGAGTTATCTTACTTAATCCTCAGAATAAAAGCATATGACACCAAATTCAGAAGCCACTCTAAAGATTAAGTGATATAGTCCGTATAAACCACTTACCATAGTGAGTAGCTATCATGAGAATGATTTTATAGATGAGGGAATGAAGGCCCTGAAAGGTTAAAAACTTGCTCAAAATCACACAGTTAGGAAATAATAGAACTAAGATTCTAGCTTGAGTTTATGAGGCATAAAGCCCATGCATTTCCCACTGTCTTATGCTAGTGGGAGATGAGTTAGCCAGTATGGATTAAAGAGATTCTTTAAAGGCTGTCTACCCCTGGAACACATTAAGCTGGTTATTTGGCTGCACTATATTGTTAATTTGATACTTGCTTAAAACTAATACAAGTGATTATGGTAATGTTTTGAAGTTTTCAGAGAAAAGATTGTTTAAATTTGGCACGCTGGAGCACGCAGGGAGAGGACAATAATTGGAGAAAAATGGAGGCAGAGGCCTTCATTGTATTGTCTTGTGTCTGGTTTTCAAATCACACATTCCAAAGTCTTTTAGCATGTGGTTTGGTGTGTCTATCTAGGCAGTGTTCCAGTGCTTGGTAAAAATACAAAATATTTTATTCATCGTAAAAGAATTTTTCATTCCCAGCTAAAGTAATTGCCAAGAATAAGATATGTTACAGTCATTCCAAAGAAGAATGATTGCTTTTCTTTGCCTAATGCCACATAGTAGAATCAGGACCAACTTGAGATGTCACAAAGACAGCAAGCAGCCTCCTATGTGGGTCAGCAATGCTGTGGTTTAAGAGAGTTTTCTCTGGGGAATGTCCAGAATGCTTCCGCCTCTATAAAAATTTCTGTGTTTTTGGACAGGGCAATAAGACTTTTTTTTCAGATGCAAAATCTGGAACCCCAGCTAGGAGAATGGATTTGTTCTATAATGCACAACAAATTAGTGTCAGAATAAGTATTTGAACCCAGATATTTTCACTTCTGTGGAGAAACTGAATGTAATAAAACTGAACTGAGGAATGTTGAAGGACATGCTAGATAAAGTGTCAGGGGAAACCATAGAAAGAACTGATAAAGAACTGTGAATACCAAAATGTCAACGTAATCCTGATAATTATTAAAAACAGTACATCAGAGTAACTACTGTTAAGGTTAGAGTAAACCTTGGCAGTAGGTTTTGAATATCTACCACTTACTAAAAGTGAGATGATGTATAATAACTGCAGTTTAATTCCATATAAATAGAGCTGAAAATTCACAACAGTGTTCAAACCACTTGCTATCTCTCTGCCTGCATTCAGGATGCTGCTCTGCTCAGCTATAAAATTAGTTCATTCTGAACTTAGGAATTGGTGTGCTCCTTTGACTCAATTTTTTTTCTTTTTCTCCAAAACTTCCAGACCAGATTTTTGCACTGCAGATGCCCCTTTCACTTTTTGCCTATTTGCTGTAAAGGGATCAGCATTTATTTTTATTTTTAAAAATTGTGCTTAAAACACATAACCTAACATTTAGCATATTAACCATTGTATAGTTCAGTTGTATTAACAATATCAAATTGTGCAACAGATTCCTAGAATTGTTTTCATCTTGTAAAATTGAAACTCTATATCAATTGAACAGAACTTCCTCATTCCCCTTTCCCATATATCACCTGGCAACCACCATTCTGCTTTTTGTCACTGTGACTTTAAGTACCCTAGGGACCTCGTCTAAGTGGAATCATGTAGTATTCATCTTTTTATGACTGGCTTATTTCATGTAGCATAATGTTCTCAAGGGTTCATCTATATTGTAGCATGGGGCAGAAATTCCTTCCTTTGTAAGGCTGAATAGTATTCCATTATAGGTATCCTAACTGCCAATTAGTTGTCCAAAGTATTTATAACACTTTATACTCTCTATAGCAGTATAGGAGAGTTAAGTTTCAGTAGCTATATTCTCAGCGAGTTCTTTTTTTTAAATATATTTTTATTGATCTCAGAGAGGAAGAGTCAGGGCAAGAGAAACATCAATGATGAGAGAGAATCATTGATCAGCTGCCTCTTGCACACCCCACACTGGGGATCAATCCCACAAACCTGGCATATGCCCTCACCAGGAATTGAACCATGACCTCCTGGTTCATAGGTTGACGCTCAACTGCTGACCCACACCACGGGGCCTCAGTGAGTTCTTGATGGTAAGTATGAAAAGTTCTGTTTAGATTTTAAAGAGTGACTATATTCTGAATAATCTTGAACAATGATACATGTCTCCTATGTCTGCTCAGCACTGGTGCTGGTGATGGTTTGGAATGAAAATGCCAATGCTTGTCAAACTAGTGACCACAAGATAAATTCACAGGAGTCCACAGATATATATTCTTTTCTTTTTTTGCTCTCCCTGCTGGCCTGATGGCCCACAACTGCCCTCCCTTGCAGGCCTGGAACATCCTAATGGCCCTCCCCTGCTGGCCATCTTGTGTCCACATGGGGAAAGAATCTTTGACCACCTGGGGGCAGCCCTCTTGTGTGTTGGAGTGATGGTCAATCTGTGTATTACTCTTTTATTAGATAGGATAGAGGCCTGGTGCATGGGTGGGGACCAGCTGGTTTGCCCTGAAGGGTGTACTGGATCAGGGTGGGGGTTCCCTTGGGATGTGGGGTGGCCTGGGAAAGGGGCCTATGGTGGTTTGCAGGCTGGCCACATTCCCCAGCAACTCAAGCAGAGGCCCTGGGATCTGGAATTAATTTATGTTCTACAATTGAAACTTTGTAGCGTGGAATGGAGCCAAGCCTTCTGCTCGGTCTGTGGCCATAGCCATTTCTGTTTGAAACTTTGTAGCCTAGAGTGGAGGCCTAGGCTAGGGCTGCAGAAGTTTGGCTTCCTCCATCGCCCCAGTAACCCTAGCCTCTTCTCTATCGAGCACTGTGGCTGCCCCCATTTTTGTTGTGATTATGTATGTTCAATAATCGAAACTTTGTAGCATTGAATGGAGATCTAGGCCTGCAATGGCAGGCGGAAAGCTTGGCTTCCTCCTTTTCTAGGGAAACCCAAGCCTCCCTCCTGCTCTCAGTGGCTGCAGCCATCTTGGTTGGGGTTTATTTGCATAATTTGCTCCAGATTGGCTGGTGGGCATGGCTTGAGAAGAGGTATGGTCTATTTGCATATTACTCTTTTATTAGATAGGATATATATATATATGTATATATTTTAATCTTTAGTGTTCAGTTTATTAATTATATTATTCCCTTTTTCCCCCCTATAGCTCCCCTTCACCTGGTACCCATCCCACCCTCCGCCCTCACCCCACCCCACTGTCCTTCCCCATAGTTGCATGATTTTTGTCCAGTCTCTTGCTCAACTTCCCACACCCCTTTTCTCCCCAAGAATTGTCAGTCCATTCCCTATGTCCATGATCCTGTTACATTCACCAGTTTATCCTGTTCATCAGCTTATTAATTCACTTGATTTTTAGATTCATTTGTTGATAGATGTATATTTGTTGTTCATAATTTATACTTTTATCTTTTTCTTCTTCCTCTTCTTAAAGAATATCTTTCAGCATTTCATATAATATTGGTTTGGTGGTGATGAACTCCTTTAGGTTTTTCTTATCTGTGGAGCACTTTATCTGACCTTCAATTCTGAATGATATCTTTGCTGGATAGAGTAATCGTGGTTGTAGATTCTTGCTATTCATCACTTTGAATATTTCTTGCCACTCCTGTCTGGCCTGCATCGTTTCTTTTGAGAAATCCATTGACACACGTATGGGTGCTCCCTTATAGGTAACTGTTTTTCTCTTGCTGCTTTTAATATTCTGTCTTTGTCTTTTGCTCTTGGCATTTTAATTATGATGTGCCTTGGTGTGGTCCTCTTAGGGTTCCTATATATTGGGGTTCGGTGGGCTTCTTGGACTACTAAGTCAATTTCTTTCACTAGGTGTGGGAAGTTTTCGGTCACTATTTCTTCATATAGGTTTTAATTGTCTTGCTTTCTCTCTTTTCCTGCACCCCTATAATTCGGATGTTGTTATGCTTGAGGTTGTCCCAGAGGCCCCTTACACTATCTTCAATTTTTTGGATTCTTTTGGTTTCTTGCCTTTTCAGCTGAGTGGATTTTACCTCTTTGTATTTCAAATCTTTAACTTGGCTCTTGGGGTGCTCTAGAGTACTTTTAGGTCTTTGTGTAATATTTTTTATTTCAGTCAGTGTATGCTTAATTTCTGGTTGGTCCTTTTTCATATCCTCGAGAGTCTCCTTCATATCCTTGTAGGTCTAATTTATTTCCTTGTAGGACTCATTCATTTCCACGTTGGTCTTGTTCATTTCTTTGCAGGTATCGTTCATATCCTTGAGGGTCTCGTTCATTTCTTTGTAGATCTTGCTTATTTCCTTATAGGTCTCAACCTTTTCCTTGAAAAGCCCTATAACTGTGGTTTTGAATTCCATGTCCAGTCGTTTTTCTTCCTCCATTTCTTTTACATCTGATTTCTTTCCATGACTCTGCATGGTGGCTGCTTCCCTGAGTTGGTCAATTAGCTTTGTGTGGTAGACGTCCTACAAGGGACAGTGGGTCAGCCTCCCCAGTTACCTGAGGTGGATATGGGTTGCACAGTCTTGTTGAAGTTAAGCTCAGGTTAATCGTTGTTAGCACTTGGAGGGGTTGACCTCCAGGCCAATTGTCTGTGATGTTCAGCTGTATTCAGGTTGGATGGGCGGAGTCTTTGGACCAAGCAGACAGCGTCAGCTCCGCCCTATGCGGCCCCAGCACCTCTGAGAGAAAGCCACTGCCGAGCTCCACTGGATGCCGGAGAATTCAGACTCTCCCCAAATGAGTCTGCACACCCAACGTCTCACCCAGGGTTGCAAAACAATGCAGTCTGATGGTTTTCCTGAATGAAAGAGCAAGTCACGAGTGCTCTCTGCGCGGTCAGGCAGCTGTGCTCTTCCCAAGTTCATGCGCACTCTGCACAAGCTGGCCTTCTCCATAAGCCGGCAGACCCCTGCAGCACCCGAGCTTCAGCGTGGCCTCCCACTGTCCAGTTTTTACCCCTTGTGATAGTCGGTTCTCTGGACTTTGCCCAAAGCTGGAGAATCAGTCCAGTGGGACATCTTTGTCTCCCCGTTCCAGAAAACTGACCGGTTTTCAGCCGCCAGCCCTCTCTGCTGGCGCGCGCTCCACACCTCCTTCTGTGCAAATCTTTCAACGCTGTCCGCCGCCGCTCCTCCCAGTCACAGTGTCTTATTTTCACTTTTATTTGTGGAATTTTCACTCGGCCAGCTTTCTGGTGATTCCGGAAGGTGTTTGTTCTTTCGTTAAGTTGTAGTATTAAAATTGCTAAGTATGACGGCAAGATAGGTGTTTTACCTATGCCGCCATCTTGGTTCGCTCTGCCGAGGAGGTTTTTTTTTTTTTTGTATTTGGGTGCTCCTGTTTTGGGTGCGTATATGTTTACCAGAGTTATTTCTTCTTGTTGGATTGCTCCCTTTAGTGTTATGAAGTGGCCTTCTTTATCTCTTGTTATATCCTTTATTTTGAGATCTAATTTGTCAGGTATAAGTATTGCTACCTCAGCTTTCTTTTTAATTTCCACTCGCCTGAAGAATCTTTTTCCATCCTTTCACCCTTAGTCTGTGTGCATCGTTTTTTCGGAGGTGAGTGTCTTGTAGACAGCAGATACTTGGGTCATGTTTTCTTATCCGGTCGATTACCCTGTGTCTTTTGATTGAATCCTTTAATCCATTTACATTTAAAGTTATTATTTATAGGTACTTATATGTTGCTATTTTTGTTCTTTACCCCTGTGTTCCTTCTTCGCTTCCTATTTCTTTTTACAGCAGACCCTTTAGCATTTCTTGCATTGTTGTTTTGGTGGTAATGAATTTCCTTAGTCCTTTTTTGTCTGTGAAGCTCCTGATTTGACCTTCAAGTTTGATTGATAGCCTTGCTGGGTATAGTATTCTAGGATTCAGACCCTTCCTTTGCATGACTTTTTATATTTCATTCTATTTCATTCTGGCCTGATACGTTTCTGTTGAGAAATCACTTGTTAGTCTGATGGGGGTTCCTTTGTAGGTGACTTTCTGTCTGTCTCTGGCAGCTTTTAAGATTATTACTTTGTCATTGGTGTTTGCCAATTTCATTATAATGTGTCTTGGCATAGGTCTTTTGGGTTTCATTTTGCTTGGGACTCTGTGAGCTCCTTGGATTTGTGGGGTTTTTTTTCTTTCCTATATCAGGGAAGTTTTCTGTCATTATTTCTTTCAACAGGTTTTCTATTCCTTGCTCAGTTTCCTGTCCTTCTGGAAGTGCAATTATTTGTTTCATGTTGTCCCAAAATTCTGCTTGGTATTTCTTTCTACCTTGTCTTCTAGCTCACTTATATTGTACTCTGTTTTTTCTAGTCTACTTTTTAAATATTTTAATCTTTTTTGTTCAGTTTATTAATTACACTGTCCCCCTTTTTCCCCCTCTATAACTTCCCTCCACCCGGTACCCATCCCACCCTCTGCCCTCACCTCCTCCCGCCGCTGTCCTCTCCCATAGGTGCATGATTTTTGTCCAGTCTCTTGCTGCATCTTCCACACCCCTTTTCTCCCCAAGAATTGTTAGTCCATTTCCTCTCTATGCTCATAATTCTGTTATATTCACCAGTTTATCCTGTTCATCATATTATTAATTCACTTGATTTTTAGATTCATTTGTTGAAAGATGTATATTTGTTGTTCATAATTTTTATTTTTACCTTTTTCTTCTTCCTCTTCTTAAAGAATATCTTTCAGCATTTCATATATTGGTTTGGCGGTGATGAATTCCTTTAGCTTTTTTTTTCTGTGAAGCACTTTATCTGACCTTCAATTCTGAATGATAGCTTTGCTGGGTAGAGTAATCTTGGTTGTAGATTCTCGCTATTCATCACTTTGAGTATTTATTGTCACTCCCTTCTGGTCTGCATAGTTTCTGTTGAGAAATCCGCTGACAATAGTATGGGTGCTCCCTTACAGGTAACTAACTCTTTTTCTATTGCTGCTTTTAATATTTTCTCTTTGTCTTTTGTTTTTGGCATTTTAGTTATGACATGTCTTGGTGTGGTCCTCTTTGGATTTCTATAGTTTGGGGTTCTGTGTGCTTCCTGGACTCCTAAGTCAATTTCTTTCACCAGGTGTGGGAAGTTTCAGACACTATTTCTTTAAATATGTTGTCATTATCTTGCTCTCTCTCTTTTTCTTGCACCCCTGTAATTCCGATGTTGGTATGCTTAAGGTATTCCCAGAGACCCCTTACACTATCTTTAATTTTTTGGATTCTTTTGGCTTCTTGCTTTCCTGGCTGAGTGGATTTTGCCTCTTTGTATTTCAGATCTTTGACTTGATTCTTGCAGTCTCTAGACTGCTTTTAGGTCTTTGTGTAATATTTTTTATTTCAGTCAGTGTATGCTTAATTTCTAGTTGGTCCTTTTTCATATCCTTGAGGGTTTCATTCATATCCTCATAGATCTCATTCATTTCGTCGTAGGTCTTGTTCATTTCCTTGTGGGTCTCGGTCTTTTCTAGGACCCTCTTGAAAAACCTTATAATCATGGTTTTGAACTCTATGTCTAGTTGTCTTTTTTCTTCCATTTCTTTCACATCTGATTTCTTTCCATGTCTCTGCATGGTGGCTGCTTTCCTCATTTAGTTGATTAGCTTTGTGTGGTAGATGTCCTCTAAGAGACAGTGGCTCAGCCTCCCCAGTTACCTGATGTGGATCCTCTTGCTGCAGCCCTTCATGGGTTCAACAGTCTTGTTGATGTTAAGCCTAGATTATTGTTGTTAGCACTAGGGGGGTTTGATCTCCAGGTCTATTGGCTGTGAGGGTCAGTTGTTCTCAGGTTGGATGGCCGGCATCTATGGGCTGAGCAGGCAGTGTCAACTCCGCCCTATGCAGCACCTGGGTCTCTGTGCCAGGTGGTAATGCCTGCAAGCACTTCTGAGAGAAAGCTGCTGCCGAGCTCTACCCGCTGTCGGACAATCTAGCCTCTCTTCAAATGAGTCTGCACACCCAAAATCTCACCCAGGGTTGTAAAACAAACCAGTCTGGTGGTTTCTCGAACAAGAAAGCAAATCATGAGTAATCTATGTGCACTTGCACACTTTTGTTCCCAATTTTACGCGCCCTCTCCACAAGCTCGCCTTCTCTATAAGCTTGCAGACCTTTGTAGCACCCAAGTTTCAGCAGGCTTCTCTACTGTCCAGTTTCACCCTGTATGAGTGTGGGTTCCCTGGACTTTGCCTGGAACTGAGGAATCAGTGCAGTGGGTGTGCGTTTGCCTCCCTCCCCATTCAAGAATGCCAGCCAGGTTTGTAGCCGCCAGCCCTTTCTGCTTGTGCGTGCACATGACTCCAAACCTCTGACTCCACATGTATCTTCAACACTGCCCTCCACAGTTCCTCTGAGTCACAGTGTCCTGTCTTTACTTTTATTTGTGGAATTTTCACTCAGCCAGCTTTCCTATGATTCTGGATGATGTTTGTTCTGTCATTAAGTTGTAGTTTTGAAATTTCTGTGTGGGGCAGCAAGATAGGTGTTTACCTATGCTGCCATATTGGTTCCTCCTCTGGATTCTCTAGTCTACTTTTGATGTTTTCTATTGAGTTTTTTATAGCAGTGATGTCATTTTTCATTTCTTCTTGGTTCTTCATTTGCTCTTAGTTCTTACCCATATTATTGAATTTATCTTCCATTCTTTTCATCCACCTTATGACCATTTCTCTTAAATCTTTCTCTAACAGGTTTCTTGCCTCCATCTTGTTTACTTCCTTTTCTGGTGGTACCTGCTTTACTTTCATATGTGGGCTGTTCCTTTGCGTCCCCATGATCTCTCTTCTCTGGGTGTCTGGTTATGTAGTTCTCTCTCTCTCCTTATCCCAGGTGAAATCTGACCTTTCCATGAGGAGGGGTGGAGTTCCTCTGAATCTGCGTGTTCACACCACTTAGGGACCAGTGTTGTCATGTTGGCAGTTGTTCGCTGGGTGTCCTTGTTTCATATTTCTGGGATTTTCAGGCTTTCAAAAACATCCACTCTCCCCTTCAAGATGGCCTGGTCTCTGCAACAGAGCTCATTGCTCCGAGAGTGATTCCAGCAGCAGTTGAGGCTGCCTGGTCATTGGAACCCGTTCGGCAATTGCCCACAGTCTGGAGTATAGCTGTCCCTCAACTCACAAACAATCCCCATGGGACCACACACTCTTTCTTTGTTCTCTCATTCACACACTATCTTTCAATCTGCCTTCCTGTTGGCAGCCATCTTCTAGTAGAGTGATGGGTAACCTTTTGAGCTTGGTGTGTCAAAATTCGCTGAAAAATTGAGCATAACTCGGGTGGTGTGTCATTTTGAGAAAAAAATAATTTCATGATATTTATAGTTTAAATAACAAAAAGGTATAATTGTAATATATAAATGTGTTTAATAAACCAAAAACTAATTATTTAACTTACTTGCTTAGTGATGTCTTTGTTCATCTGTCAGTCAGTTTCTTTTGTTGGCCTTGATATTATTTAGCTTCTGTGGGGTGCCGTGAACTAAGATAAGTGAAGGGGAGGGGAAATCTATAACAAACCTGCCTATTAGCGACATTTTTGTTGCTGAATTTAATTGGCTAAACCTTCAATTGCAGGTTGGTATTTTGTACACTTCAAGCCATACATCTCAGTCCATGTCTCTTGAAAGGGTCAGCTACTGCTACTACCACTTCCTTTACTTAACTTTTTTTTTTGGGGGGGGGTTCTCCAACAAGGGGGCAGTGACAGAAGATAGAATTATAGATAGCCTGTTAGTCCTGCAGGCAATTAGGGGTTAACTAGCCTAACTGACCACAAGATGGCACATGTAACTGTCTTTTAGGAAAGGGCAGTGTTAATAAGCAGAAATAGGGGTTAATAAGGATGCACAACAGTAATACTGGTGAAATGGAGTCTGCACTATGCTGCAAAATGACGTTCCTTATATAAATTAAGATGGCTGCCACTATTTCTAATGGCGGGAAATGGCACTCATAGCACAGGCCCTTGCCTCTGCCAGCCTCCCCCTCACTTATCTCAGTAATGATGGTCATTTAGAAATCCACGACATCCCAGAGCTGTAAATTGGATGATGGTTGCTGTGGTTATGTGGTCGCTGGTAATGGCGATCACAGGACCCCCAAAGATGCGTCCCCCATGGCATTCCACTGCTCCCTGCTCCACTGGCTGGAAATGAGGTCAAAGATCCCCTAATGACCTAACCAGAAGTCCCAGAACTAGATGTTTTGTGCCGGAGTTCTGTTGTTTTGGCCTAAAGACCTCCGGCACAGTGTCTACACTACACTACAGCAAATGTTTCATCCTCGGCTACTGCACCTAGCTGTGCAGTAGCCGAGGATGAAACGTCCTTCTCGGCATGTGGCCCCATGTGGCTGCGTGTCATCGAAAATGGCTACGTGTGTCAGTGCTGACACACGTGTCATAGGTTCGCCATCATGGTTCTAGGATCTCGCAGGCTTTGTTTTTAATGCTGTCAAGACTGGAAAGACTCCTTGGGGAGCAGCCAGGAGAACTGTACCATCACCATCCACATTGCTCACAGGGACTGGGAAGACGCTCTCTGGTGGAAGTTGTTGCTGGAGAGGCTGGATGGAACCCCAGGCATATTCAGGCCCTGCTTGGGGAAGGGAGAAGTATGGTTGAAGAGTGATTGCTGGCAAGGTGTAACACCCTGAATGCTGCTCATACCCCTCCAAGAGTAACCCCAGGACCTTGCTCAGAAGTTTGGGGCTTGTTTTCTTTTGAACCTGTGGCAGTGGGGCTGTGGTTTCTGTAAGTAGCACACCTTCAAAGGGGCAGCAAGGGGCCCAGGCTGGAGTTCTGTGGGCTGAGTTCCTATGACATGAGTCAACCCTTCTGTCCACACTGGGCCTCAGTTCCCATTGGTGACCTGAGGTAGGGACAGGTCCAAATCTGCACACTTATGTTTATGTATGTATACTCATATGTGTTTATGTGTGACCAACCAGGGGAGGCTGCACAGGACACTCAGAATGTCAGGTGGCCTCCAGACACAGACTGTCTGCCTGACTTCACACACCTTCCCCAACCGGGGCATCTGGGGTATGTTCTCTCACCCCTCAGTGGTTGAGGTCTCACACCAGCTCCTTTCCTCTGGTGAGGAGGTTAGGACCTGATTGCCCGTGGGTTCTCCACAGCAGCCAGGGCCCTTCTGACCTACGTGTGCTGCACACAACAGTCAGGCTGGGACCTGCCCATTAGTGGACCAGGCTCTATCCTCTTCCTTTCCTTCTCTCCCCTGGCCTCACCCAGAATCCTCTGAACAGAATTTGACACATCAGAAGTGCTTATTCAGAAGGGCTCACCTCACTCCATGTCCCTTTGGTGAAATCAGCTTAACTTCTAGTGGGAGTAACATTGAAGAACTGTTTCCTCTCACAGGAAGCCTTTGGTTTATGGAAGGGAAAACATCTCAGTGCTTCTCTCATGGTGCACAGGGCTCTCTGACATTGGGGAAACTTTGCAGTGCCCAGAAAACGTGGCTCCTGAGGAAGTTGTAGAACTGGAAAAGTAGGCTGTATTGACCAACCTGAAGCAGAAGTACTCGACTATACTTTCAAACCCAGGGTTACTAGAGTCCATAACCAGGAAAGGGGGAAAGGCAATCTTCCAGGTAGGCATCCCACAGCTCATGATCCCCTTGGGGCATGAAGACTACAAGGAAGTTTACTGAGGATCCAGCTGAATCATGACCATCAACGGGCCATCATGCTGCGGATGTAGAACTGAATTGGCGCTGCCCACCACCTGCTGTTCACGTAAACAAATTTCTGTTCCCTGATGTAGGTGACTGTCCTTGTGAGATGCCTCTCTAGGCTCATTGACTGTGTCAAGATCTCTGACTTAGGGAAAAGGGAAAGCTGCCAGGAAATATCTTGATGCTATCACTCTTTTGGTCCTGCTCATTCCTGGGTTTTACAGAGAAAAATGTGTTAAGAGAAATGGTTATTGTTTGAGACTTTCCTCTCTTTGTTTTGGTCAAACTCACAGAACACTTCAGCAGCACCAAGTAGTCCTTGTGGGAGGTGTGGGAGGTCTGGCAGTGGGCACTGAATGATTGCCGGAGGGTGACCAGCCAGGCATGGCCTCATTCACAGTGAAAGGGACATTAGACTTTGAAAGAAAGCACCTGTATCCCCTGGCAAGTGACTAGTCTGCTGTAGAAGTGTCCCTTGGCTCACGAGGGCTTGTGTTACACACATCACATGGCTTCCTCATGACCCAAGGATGGATCTGATATACAGCTCTGATGGAAAAGTGATGGGTAGAGTTTTTTGTTTTCCTGTGTGGGCAATCTTTAATTTATTTGGGTTCCTTCTAGCATGGTTACCAAATGTTGTTAAATGTGAGGGTGATGGGCTTTCCCCCAGGCATTGACTGGAATGTCCCATCTTCTGAGCCAGACTGGCTCCGTGGTATACTGCTTAGCAGATGGGGTGGTCCAGGTTGTAGGTTACCTTCCCTTAAAGGCACCTTGAACTTAGGCTAGAGACACTCAGATGTTGATCATAAACTTCCTGGCATCGTAGGGGGACCTGTGAGTAAAGACCCTCCTGTTTCAGGATGCATGACTAATGTAAGGTGATTCCCCCATGGTCAGGAGTCAGGCAGTTCTGTCTCCTGTCCAGTAAAGGGAAGGCTCAGGGGACCAGATCTTCCTGGGCTTGCCTCAGGACCCCCTAGCCAGACCCTTGGCTGAGAGGGTGAAGATGAAAGAGGACAACGGGGACAAAAGTATGTCTGGGGCCAGCATTTCTAGTCTCCTGAGGCTCATCTGATGAGGTTTGTGGCACGGAAACAAAAGAACACGGACTCACAATTATCGTGCTGTTTATTTTCCTCCATGTATTTTTTCCTTTCTTTATTAAAGCCTACTTGGATTAGTGAATACAAAACAATTCGTGATTGTTTTCTGTTACCTGTGATCTTACAGGCCTGCATTGCCCTTGAACTGCTCACAGAGTGAACAGTTGCCATATAAAGAGTCCTCCCTCTCCTTCTAGTCCTTCAGGTTCCTTGGGTTAGGTCATGACTGAAAGGACAGTCATCATCATATGAATAACAGGTGTTGTGCAAATACATCACCAAATCATATAGTGTGTGATTTAGGGGGCTAGGGGTCAGAGCCCTTATGCCGTTGGTTGAGGCAGTAGCCGGGGGAACAAGCATGCCATTCCTAGATAAGGCCTCCCCACTTGGGCCACCTGCCTCACTTGCATACTGGAACTCAATGGCTCGGGGCCACAGAGCCAAGAACTTGAATATGCGGGAGGCTCTGGGTCCCCAAAGATTGCGTGATTTCCTCTGGGCCTTTTACTTGACTTTTTTGGTGCCTTGTTAATGCTGAATTCTTGCAGAGTGTCTGGGAGGGGGCAGCCTCTTATTTCTCTGGGGAGGGGTTGAGGTGGTATCTGGCCAAGTATGATTCATCTGGTTTCCTTTTGTCTTGATGATCTCGATGAGCCAAGGTTTGTCTTTGTGGAAATTGCTGTTTCTGTACACCTGAAACAAAATTAATTCAGTCATTCTGGGAGAAAATATGTCTATCTGACATTAGGTGGCCTCTCAGAATCTTTAGTCATCCCTGCAGGTTATCTCTAAGGGGGCTATAATTTTATATGGAAATCTATACTTTCTCATCTTTGGAAAAATACTGTCTTACATGAAAAAGAGTTATCCCCTGAAGTGAAACCCTTCCAGCATATCATTCTTCTGGGTCCACTAGGAGGAAGGTGTTTGAATAACAGAGAATGTGGGACATGGGGGGACTTTCTACTTTAACATCATCCTGTTCCCTAGAGAGGAAACTGGAGAGTCGTCTGCCCCTTTGTCAATGAACTTCACATTGAAAAAGATCTTTCTCAATGATCCCGGTATCTCTGGCATTATTCCAGTGCACAGACATGAAGGCGTCATCCTCCATTTTCGCCCAAAGATTTATTGGGAAGGACAGTCCCAGATGATCATTGTTTTCTTCCACTTTAGCAGCAAGCACCCTGGCTTGAGGCCTCTGATGTGGGTTGTCTCGGCTCCAAGCTTGGTACCCCTGTCTCTCCCACACCTGTGATAGGACCAGCTTGGCTCTGTGCATCTCATGGGTACTCAGACTCGGCATAGAGATGCTCTACATTAAAAACATTGGCTACTCTAATCCTATCACTGAACAGTGGGGTCACAGTAGGGATGCCTAATATATACTGCCCTCAAAATTCTAGGGTCTCAGCCTTGGGACAACCAGCTGCTTAAGTCATGTGATTACACAAAGGTGGTTCACAGCTGCTCTTGAGTGTGGGTCCTTGCCAAGCCTGGGGGAGTGAATGTGCTAGGACCCCCAGGTTCTGTCTTTCCAAACAGGACAGAAAAATCAGGTTCAGTCTCCCAGAAATAACTCTTATCTGATGCCAGGGAGATTGTTTCTTATTGCACTGGATGTGTTGAAAGAACATGATCCTATCCCCGCTTTCATGCCTATAGAAGGGTCAGACCTGTTGATGGCCTCTTTGATTGCTCAAGGGCAAGCCGTTAGTTAGTCTTAGTTTGGCTACCAAGAAGACTGCCAGGGACAGATGTGTCCCTGGGGGGACTGTACCTCACAGAAAATGGTGATAGGCCCCATCTCTGTAGGTAGCCCCCCTGTCCAATGCAACCTCCACAAGGATGCTGCTTTGGTCTCTTCCAGATGTTCTTGCTGGCTGGTGGATTCTGCTCAGAAGAGCTCAGACTAAGAGTCCTGCTTTATTATCCCTGGTCAAATTGTCCCTAGAGTAAGGTTGTGCTCCTGTGTGTTGCACCAGCACAGCCATGGGTGAAGCTGAGGACTTGTGATGAAAAATTAGAAAAGACAGACAGGAGAATAAAGCGAGGGATAGGTGGGATACTGCCCTCTGATTAGAGAGATAGTGCCACAGTCTGCAAGCTGAGTCTTTATTTTATAGCCAGTTTTCACTAAGCAAAGTAAGGGTGTGGTCAAGATGTTTATAAATGTTGTCCTCGGTTTCAAATCTATTCAATTATATGCACCTGACCTCTATGAAGCCCCCATCACTCAGCTAGGTGGGACCACATGTTCAGACCATAAGCTCAAGCTTACAACTATAGTCTTTGGCTATAATTGTGCTGGGACTTGCACATGGCTTCGCCACAAGAGGATCATTTCCTCTCATTAGTCTGAGGCTTGAACCTGTCCAAAAGCTGTAGCCACTCTCCACACTCTGGTACAGGTGGAAGGACAAGCAGTGGTACCTTCCCATTGTACCCTTCTATATTGCTATTTAGAGTATTAAGATCAAAGTTACCCAAAACAGCTAGAGAACATGGATCACAAAAACACTGTGTATCCTCTCCTCTATGGTGAAGATGACTTGAATTTTACTTTTGTCCCATCCCATACCCAGACTCTCATCTGTGTTCAAGTACATAGTTATTATTATTTTCTATCTGCTTCTTTCAGTCACAGTTACCTAAAAAAGTTGTGATTTTCCTTGGAAGTGAGTCTGTGTCCTTGTCCCATGAGTACTTGTCCCATGTCCTACACTAAGTGGTATAGTTTGTGCTCTCTGAGGGTCGATTCTTTGTTTCTAAAAGTGGACTGCAAAGGCATTTGGAAACAGAATACCCCCAAGGTGCCCCTCAGCCTAAGGACTGTATCCTTAATGGAGCACCTACGTCTAGATTCAGGCTCGGTCCATGGTCTTTGTGCCTCTAAACAGGATTATAAAGCATTCATTCATGCAGTCAGTTAATTCTTGGAGGACATGCCCTAGAGGATAGCTGTTGGTGGGTTTGGGGATGAGAGTGGGAGGCTCCTAGTGTTGCTGAATAAACAGCCACCTCCCTTCAGTTGCCTACCAAACAATTGTTTCTTAAAGGAGTTATTTAAAGGCTGAAAAGATTTCCTTGTGCACTTTGCAAGCCCATGCCTCTGCCTATGTTATTTAAAGGGACTTGTCCATTTTATGGGAGGGAAATTGGAGAGGGGACTTTGGAAACCACAGTCTGGCATTTGGTAGAGAGAGGGTGTTTATTTGTTATTATCTAGGCACCTTTGCATCCCAAGGCTTCGGTGGGACCATTAGCTAATGTTCTTTGAAGCAAGAGCAATCGAATTTCCACTGTGGTGGAGAAACTAGTACACCAGGCTCATCTTTTCCTTTGAAGTTGAAATATTCACATTGCTGACTTCAATAGAGTTGAAGAAAGCCATTAGAAAACTGGTCTTTTTCACCCAAGTCTGCTGAGTCCCAGAAATTCAACTGTTGGTACCGGTACCGTGGCCACCAACCAGACAGCCTTTATTAGGCACCATGTTCAGGAACTTTTGAGAAAGAAGAACAAAGCTATAGGAATCACAATACCTGATATCTATCTATGCTACAAGGCCATTGTAATCCAAACAGTTGGTGTTGATAAAAGAGCAGATATATGGATCAATGGAACAGGACAGCCTAAGAATGAACCCACACCTATATTGGGAACTAATATTTGACAAAGGAGGCAACAGCATACGATGGGGTAAAGACAGTCTCTTCAATAGTAAATGGTGTTGAGAAACTTGGATGTGAAAAAAACAAATCAAAACCACCAACTTATACTATTAAGAAGAATTCACTCAAAATGCATAAAAGACTTAAATATAAGTCGTGAAACCATAAAAATCCTGGAAGAAAACATAGGCCATAAAATCTCAGACATTTTATATAGCAATATCTTTTGCCAATATGTCACTCTAGCTGTGAGTCTGGCTTCTGGCTGAGCCACTCTCCCCCTGTGGGAGCTCAGTGACCACCCAGGGTGGGGGAAGGGGGGAGCAACACCTGTGTTGAGTGTCTGCCCCCTGGTGGTCAGTGCACATCACAGCAACTGGTTGCTCTGCAGTTCAGTGGATTTTCATATTAAGCTTTTATTATATAGGATAGCTAAGAGCTGGAAACAATGCAAATGCCCATCAGTAGAAGAGTGAATAAAATAAACAGTGGTATCCTATACAGTAAAAGGCTAATATGTAAATCGACCTAACAGTAAAACAACCACTCACTGTGACACATCCTGATCACAGTGGGCAAACGCTCAATGCAGGAGCTGCTCCCTGGTGGTCAGTGCACTCCCAATTAGGCTGTGGGCTGTGGCTATCCCAGGCCATCATTCCTCATGGCCCAGTAACTGTATTTCTGTAGAAATCTGTGGAGATGATGGGTATAATATGCCTATGGCACTGAGACTACATGTAGGAAACCAGCCTTCCTAACCAGGTGGAGTTTTCCCTCTGGTTTATCCATGATCCCAAAGGAACTTGTCAGGACAGTTCTCCATTTCACACTTCCTTCCCTCACCCAAGACACACAATGTGCCACTGATACGCTGAGCTTCCTTACAATTAACCCCAGCAGAGGGAATCACAGTTTCCCAAATGCCCTGGCTCAGGCCATGTACAATTGAGTGCTGTTCCCTGGAGGGCCACCACCTCACCTTTTCTGTTACTTGTTCTGTAGGATGTAGGGGACATATAACCCCTTCCTTATATGGCTTCAACTCCTACACTATCATCCTGTGGGTGGGTGTGCCCTGCTTATGTTCATGTCCCCACTAATAACACAGGGCCTTCCAGAGTACATATGCTCAGTGAATGTCTGGGGATTAAACAAACCACTGAGCAGGGTTCCTCTTTATTCAGATGAAATCCCTCCACTTTCTTGGTAGAACCAAGGATCCTTAGATAAGTTGTTACATGGAAAGATAGACGAGAAGAGATAAGAAGCAAAAATGAACAAGCTTTTGCTTTTATTTTTCTACTTAACTCCACTGATTGTACTAGTGAAGTCTTTCACATTTCCAAGGAAATACTCTTATCATACCATGTTATCTAGTTTGGGATCACAAACTAGGATGGGAAGTGTTTCAATTTGCATTACACAGTATCAAATCTCTTACACTTGAGCTGGACTTGTAAAAATATACATGTGACCAATGTCATTTACAAACTTACATGCTAAAAGCTTATGAAAACTTCTATGAAAAGGCATAACATTAGAAAATTTCCTTAAAATTTCACAAAGTAATAAAGCAAAAATTTATTAATCATCACAGGAGCCCAAACCATCCCCTGGGCCTCACTAGTGCTTTCTCCTCAAACACAGAGTTGAAAACGGAATGCATTTCATGCCCAGCAAATGAGTTAACGTACAGGGGTCTGAAAAATGCCTGGGTGCAACTCTGGCTCAGGCATAGTGGTTCTCATTACACACAGGCCCTTCAGGCAGGAATGGGAAATTACCAGGACCCCTGTCAATAATCCTGAACACAAAGTTAAGGGCTTTCGATGTGGTAGTCTCAGCGTGGGCCCTGGGACCCCACAGGAACTCATAGCATGCAGGATCGCTATTGGGGACCTGGCGGTACGCCACGTATTGCTCCTGCACCCAAATTTTAGTGATGAGCTCCCTGGGCTCCCCATAGATCCAATGCTCCATCCCATCATACACCTCTAAAACATTCAGTGCTTCCCAGACTTTCTCCTCAGGGACACAATCACCCTCTGCAGCAATCACCCACAGAAGTGTGACCAGGAGGCCAGTGTTAGGATAAGTCTGCCCATCGCTCATTATCCCATAATAGGTGAGCCCCAAGGAGGTGGCCAGGACATAGGTGTGGGCACTAGGGTCCACTTCCTTCACATCAATACCAAAAACTAGCTGCATGCACTCAACAGCTGCTCTGAAGATCTCAGGGAAATGGTCATGGTGCTCTTTAATGACACTACTCAATATTTCTGCCTTAGTGGTCAGCTCCTTTGCGCGATACTTCAGGAGCAGGAACTCCACCATTTGCGACATCTTTGAATGCAGTGCTTTTTGGAGCAAGGAATGGGCATCATCTTCAGGGCCTCCCTCAGTGTTTGGACCCTCCTCATTGTGGCTGCTGGGGCTCTCATCTTCAGGTTGGCTGCTTGGAAAGGCTACCAAGGCATGGGGGAAGGAGCAGGCACCATGAGGACCCTCAGCCCCAGACACCTCATCTAGGCAGTCTGTAAACAGGACTGAGGGGGTGGAAGACAGAGAGGCAGAGAAAGACACAACCTCCTCCTCCTCCTCTTCCTCCTCCTCCTCCTCCTCTTCCTCCTCCTCCTCCTCCTCCTCCTCCTCCTCCTCCTCCTCCTCCTCTTCCTCCTCCTGCTGTTCCTCCTGCATAGCCCAGAACAGCTCCTCTAGCACCAGGTCGAGCATCTCCCTTGGGTCCTCATGGTCTTCCTCTAGCTTGCCGAGCTCACTCATATGATGACCAGGCATGATGACTCGTGCTGAGACTGTGACTGAGTGTGGGCAGAAGATAAGCGATTTGAACCCACGGACCTGGGGGAAAGGTGGAGTGTAAGAGGCATGAGCTTAGAAACACACCTTTGGTGGCTCTGACAAAGGTGACTTACAGGTGTCTCCTTTAGGGGTGTACATGGGGGCTCAGAAGGCTCACTCCTGATCAGCCTGCCCACTAAGAACCTGAAGTAAGAAGTAACATCACTGCTCAGGGTATAGAAGGCACAGCACAGGGTTCTGTAGCCGACGGTGGGTTGTGGAGGTGTCAGGCAATGTGAGGTCTCCTCTGACATGGGTGGGGTAGTCTGTGGGGACATATTCATGGTTGGAACCTCACCTTAATTCTTAGCACTTCCTGGCCTTCTGCTGCTCTGTGATCTGAGAATATATAGTGTAGACCAAGGCCTTTACCTCTTCCAATCCACAGGCTCTACTAGAGGGGAAAAAAGGGCCACCTCAGCATGCACATGGCAAGGACAGCAAGGGGACCCCAGTGCTGACAGGAGGGGTGGCAGAACCCTGTGGGGTCCCCTCTGTTGTGGGTGGAAGGTTCCTCATTGCACAAGTAGAATCTTCAGCTTTCCCCTGGCAGGTTCTGGTCCCTCACTGCCTTCTGCTGGCCAGAAGCCAATTCTCAGAACGAGACCACACATACACACCTGACATTTCAATGAAGAAACTGAGGGGGCCCTATATGTGGTCCCTCTCCCAGAGGATCAAGAAGGGGTGACTGAAGATTTGGGTCCATCTATTTGGGATAAGGCTCTGATCATTTCTCACCATAGCACCCTGCAGGGATTCAGACAACTGTCTGCTGACTGAGCCCAATCTGTCTAGATTTATGCTTTACCTCCCTTAGATACAGAAGTAGGAAGTGAGCCCAGCTAACCCAAGCACTATTCTGAGTTTCCTCACTGCTGACAAAAGAGGCAGGGTAGGGCTGGGTTCCCATGTGCTCTGGTTCCCCTAAGTGCTCACCTTGATTCCTGGCAGGATCTGGGACTCGTCTCGCTGGTGACAAAATGTGGACCTGGGGATGACCGGTGAGTAGTCTCACACCTAGGTCCTCACCTTCTCGAGAGATATGAGACAAAAGTGAACAGGTGCTCTATCCGCCCCCACCTCTGCTCAGGTTCCCACACAACTGACACCAACACCTGTGCCTGCCTGTCCAGGTACAGAGTTCCCATAGTCTGGCCTGAAGGTACTTACCTTTCTTCCTGGCTAGGCCTGGATCTGAATCCAGCTGAGCCGGTTACACCCTGAATAACTGTCCTCAATTAGAAATGCTCTCAGAAGCAGGCATGTGGAAAGGGAGGGCATGTAACATCCAGGTACCCTGCCTGGGGAATCTGGATGCTGAGGACAGGACATTCCCTGAGGCTGAGTGCTCTCTTGTTTTTTCAGGGAGCACATAGCTTCAGTTTCCACAGACAGCACTCAGACCATTCCAACCCTTCCACAACCTCAGCTCCTCTTTTCATGAACTGAAGCCATCCCCTCTGACCAAGGCCCTGTCCTTTCTGAATTCCCTGAGACAAACATGAGGAGGAACCATCTCTGCAGACACATGCCAGGCCTTTCCCAGGGCTGACAGAAGCACAGATTAGGTTGAGGGCACCCATTGTCTGGAGTGTGGAATCCTTCTTCCTGCCCAAGCTACCCATGTTCACTCGTGGAGTGCCTGGGACCTTTCCCTTCTGCTGAACGGAGAATGAATACTGCAGGACATGTCCACCATGTCTCTGAGACCTTCAAGGTGGACTTAAGGACACACACATTGACTATCATGCCCGAGTGACCCAGTTGCACTAGCAGAGCCTATGGCAGCTTGTCTCTATTCTTACTGGGGTGGGAGGCACCATCATCCTCCCTCAAGACCCACAGAAGTATGTCTGATCTAATTGGCGTATTTAGCATTCATCTATCTATCTATCTATCTATCTATCTATCTATCTATCTATCTATCTATCTATATTACATATGACCCCCTCCAGCCTAGTCCTTTCCCCTGCACCCTGCCCTCACCACCTAATTGTCTGTGTCCATGGGCCCTGCATATATGCATACAAGGTCCTTGGTTGATTACTTCCTACCTGCCTCAACATCTCTCTAAAATACCCCAATCTGTTCTATGCTTGCATCTGTGGGTATCTATTTGTTCATCAGTTTACTTTGTAACTTAGATTCTACATGTGAGTGCAATCATGTGATATTTATCTTCCTCTGACTGGCTTATTTCACTTAGCATGATACCCTCCAGGTCTTTCCATGCTGTCCCAAGGGGTAAGACAGCCTTCCCTTTATACTGCTCCATAGTATTCCATGGTATAAATGTACCACAGCCTTTTCATCAAATCATTTACTGATGGGCACTTGGGCTGTTTCCAGATCTTAGCTATTGTAAATTGTGCCACTATGAACATAGGAGTTCTTTCTTTCTTTCTTTCTTTCTTTCTTTCTTTCTTTCTTTCTTTCTTTGAACATAGGAGTTCTTTCTTTCTTTCTTTCTTTCTTTCTTTCATTCTTTCTTTCTATGAACATAGGAGTTCTCTCTTTCTTTCTTTCTTTCTTTCTTTTTTCTTTCTTTCTTTCTTTCTTTCTTTCTTTCTTTCTTTCTTTCTTTCTTCCTTCCTTCCTTCCTTCCTTCCTTCCTTCCTTCCTTCCTTCCTTTCTTTCTTTCTTTCTTTCTTTCTTTCTTTCTTTCTTTCTTTCTTTTCTTTTCTTTTCTTTTTTAAAATACTAGAGTCCCAGTGCACAAAATTCGTGCACGGGGGACAGGGGGTGTCCCTCCACCCATCCTGCACCCTCTCCAATATGGGACCCCTTGAGGTAGGCCTGACTGTCCGTTTAGGCCTGATCCTTGTAGGATTGGGCCTAAATGGGCAGTGGGACGACATCCCTCTCACAATCCAGGACTGCTGGCTCCCAACTGCTCGCCTGCCTGCCTTCCTGATTGCCCCTAACTGCTTCTGCCTGTCAGCCTGATCAATACCTCACCACTCCCCTGCCAGCCTGATTGATGCCTAACTGCTCCCCTGCCAACCTGTTTGCCCCTAACTGCCCTCCTCTGCAGGCTTGGTGCCCCCCAACTGCTCTTTCCTACAGGCCTGTGTCCCCCGAAATGCCCTTCCCTGCAGGCCTAGTTTCCCCCATCTTCCCTCCTCTGCCAGCCTGGTCACCCTAACTGCCCTCCCCTGTAGGCTTGATTGCCCCCAACTGCCCTCCCTTGCAGGCCTGGTCCCTCCTAACTGTCCTCCCCTTCTGGCCATCCTTGAGCACATGGGGGCAGAATTTTTGACAAGTCGGCCCTCTTGTGTGTTGGCGTGATGGTCAATCTGCATATTACTCCTTTATTAGATAGGATAAAGGAATGATGCATGGGTGAGGGACAGCTGGTTTGCCCTGAAGGGTATCCCAGATTAGGGTGGGGGTTCCCTTGGGGTGCGGAGTGGCTTGGGTGAGGAGCCTGTGGTGGTTTGCAGGCCAGCCACGCCCCCCCAGCGACCCAAGCTGAGGTCCTAGTATCTAGAATTTACTTATCTTCTATAATTAAAACTTTGTAGGCTGGAGCAGAGCCTAGCCTCCTGCTCACTCTGAAGTGACAGCCATTTCTCTTGGGGATTATTTAACTTCCATAATTGAAACTTTATAGCCTTAAGCAGAGGTCAAGGCAGGCCAGGGCTGTGGAAAGCTTGCCTTCTTCCATTGCCAAGGTCAACCCTAGCCTCCTCCTCTTTCCAGCTCCGTGGCTGCCGCCATTTCTGTTGGGATTCTATAATTAATCTGGGGAAACCCAAGCCTCCCTCCTGCTCTCTATAGCCTCAGCCATCGTGGTTAAAGGTTAATTTGCATACTGCTCCTGATTGGCTGGTGGGCATGTCTGATTGGTGTAGCTTGTGGTGTAGCAGAGGTATGGTCAATTTGCATATTACTCTTGTATTAGATAGGATATTCTTAGAAGTGTGATTTCTCTTTTTTTTATGGTATATTACTAGAAGTATGATTCCCAACACCTTATACCAAGTCCTGAGTCTCACTCAGTCCTGGATACATAAGTCAGGAAATTATGCACTTGGTCTTTTACCAGAAAGCATCCCAAGATGATAGCAGGGTAGGGTTTTATGGGGTCTTCTAGTTGTAGGGTCAGGGTGCCCTTTACTTGTCCTGAGGCTGTGTTCCTTACAGTGAACCCTAGCATATCTCAAACCTGCATGCAGAAGTCAGGAGACAAATGAAGGAGTCATCTGACATGGGGTCTCCTATTGCTTGTAGCAGGGGAGAGCTTTTATGGGGTTCCCTACATTGTGGGGTCTAAGGTCCTGTCTGTTCTCCTTCAGTGGATCTGTGGCTCTGCTTCTTACACAGAACCCCAGAGTCTCTCAGACCTGATGCAGAGGTCACCCCACCCTGCCCACTGGTCCACCCTGGATTGATGATTCTGGTGTCCTGCATCCCCCATCTTTTTCAGAGTTCTCAACTTCACAGCAGCAGGATCTGGGTTCCTGCCTCTGCTGCCTGAAGCCCTGCTCCTTCTATGAACTCCTCAGACCAAATGGAGAAATCACAAAGCACAATGTGTGAGATCACCCCTCCCTCACCCCCAGCAGGCCTGCCAGATGGACACTCTTCTGGGGTCCAGGCTCCCCAATCTGCATTAGTGTCCTCAACTTGACAGCAGCAGGACCTGGGGTCCCCTCTCTGCTCCCTGAAGCCTTGCTCCTCCTACCACAATACCAGTGTCTCTCAGACCCAGATGCAGAACTCATAAAGCACAATGTGTGAGATCACCCCTCCCCCACTCCCAGCAGGCCTGTCTGATGGACATTGTTCTCTTGTTCTCTCAGTGTCCTCAACTTGACAGCAGCAATACCTGGGGTTCCCCATTTCTCCCTGAAGCCCAGTTGGTTGTATCAAACCCCCAGTGTCTCTCAGACTGAATGGAGAAATCACAAAGACCAATGTGTGCGATCACCCCTCCCCCACCCCAGGAGGCCGGCCCGATGGACACTGTTCTGGGGTCCAGGGCCTCCAATCTCCCTCAGGATCCTCTACTTGACAGCGCCAGCAACTGGGGTCCCCCACCCCTGATGCCTGTAGCCTTGATCTGCCTACCAAACTCGCAGTGTCTCTCAGACCCAGATGCAGAACTCACAAAACACAATGCGTGAGATCACCCCTCCCCCAACCTCAGCAGGCACGCCAGACAGACAGTGTTCTGGGGTCCAGAACCCCAAATCTCCCTCAGGGTCCCCACACTGACTCTGGGCAGGTCCCGGACACCCTCTGCCGACCTAAGCCTCGGCCATGACACAGAGCCCCCGGGTGTCTGAACCCGGAAGATGCGGAAGTCAGTCCTGGCCACTGGTGATCACCCCGCACCTTGGGGATCCCAGGGCTCACTGCTCTGGGGCCCGGAGACACCTGGTCTTCCCCCACGGCCCTCACCATGAGGCCTGCAGGTCCTGGACCATCCCTCTGTGAACCCGGAGGCCGGACCCACACACGGAGGCGATCCTCAACCCCAAGACCCGAACGGAGGTCTGTGGGCCTCACTCCCCAGGGCTCCCGGCAGGGGCTGAACCATGTCCCAGGGGACCTCCGTCTGGTCCTCACCTGATTCCAGGCAGAGTCTGGGCCCGTCCCCGCCGACCTGAGATGGCTCCCCTCAGCACTTGTCCCTTCTACCGGCCTGAAGCCGGCCTTCTGAAGATGGCGCTCAGCTCCCTCCAACTTCTCAGAGCGAAGGCAGTGATGTCACTTCCGGAACCACTTCTGGGGTTACCCAGGGTGCTCACAGGGGCCGGGTCCGCTCCCACAGTGCCCAGCAGCTCCCCAGTCCCAGGTCGGATGTGGAAGGAACCAAGACCTGCCAGGGTCAAGGGGAGGACCCTGTGTCAGGAATTCAGGGACCCACCTGACTGGCTGGCCCAGGACCCCACCCGGTGCTGACCTGGGTCTGTGCCCCTCAGACCAAGTGTCGGCCTCCCCAAGGTCCCCATTGGAGGTGGGGCGGGAGTGCACAGCCTGACATCTCTGCCTGAGGAATCTGATCAGACGGGAGCACCAGAGCTGGGTGCAGGGGTGGGCCCGCTGAGGTGGGGCGGGCAGACCCTCAGTCCGTACTTGGCAGGTCCTCACAACTCTGGGGTAGACACCTGTGGTCACATCGCAGTTCCTAGAGCGGACTCTGCAGAGCCAAGGTCTCTGGGGAGCATCAGACCCTGACTGCCTCCCCTCCCTCCACTTCCCCTGTGGTCTCTTCCCAGACAGGCAGACACTTTGGAAACCTTGTTTCTAAATGTTCCCTTTTCATTAAAGTCACTGAGCTATGGCAGGGGTTTGGAGAGGGCCTGCAGATTGATGTTATCTGTACACTTTTGATTGTCTTTGCAGGCTTTTTCCTTTTGATCCTTATTCATAGTAACTATTACATTTTACAACTCTGCCTAGTTTGTATACATGTTATTTATGCATACCTGTTTATATATGTATATATGTATAAATCTGAATATATAGTGTATGTATATACATATAGCCTAAATGTTGATCAGTTGTGTTTACATATCCATACTGCCTATACCACATACACACACACACACACACACACACAAATATATATACTAGTGGCCTGGTGTATGAAATCAAGCACTGGGGGGGGGGTGTCTCTTCAGCCCAGCCTGCTCCATCTCACATACTGGGAGCCCTCAGGGGATGTCCTATTGATGGCTTAGGCCTGTTCCCCAGGGGGAGCAGGCCTAAGCCACAATCTGCCCTTCCTCTGTGGGAGGTGACTGAGCTGATCAGGGGAAGGCACCAGCCCCATCACCCTGCTGCTGCAGCCATGGCCAGTCACCATAGCCACCAAGGTGTTTTCATCAACATGGACTCCAGTCTATTCACCATGAAAAATGACAACTTTCTTTAGGGATTTTCAAGATGTGTCTTTCATAGGCTATGACTTTTCTTTCTTTCTTTTTTTTTTTTAATCCTCACCTGAGGATATGTTTCCATCAATTTTTAGAGAATGTGGAAGAGAAAGACAGAGGGAAACATCAAAGTGAGAGGAACACTTTGATTGGTTGCCTCCTGCATGAACCGACCTGGGCCCCAGCCAGGGAGGAGTCTGCCCTTGATCAGAATCCAACCAGACCTTGCTGTCGGGAAGCCTAGGCATTATTCACTGAGCCAAACTGGCTTGGGCAGGATATGACATTTCTTTGCCCTCCAGCAGCAGACCTTCCTTTTTTTCTCCAGGAGTGTGGTAGAAAACCTCTAGATCACCTTTTTGGATTCTTATACCCAAGTAACTAAGAATATTACCAGTGGAAAACAGGGAGCTTAGCCAATGAGCGGCCAGAAAAGGTATTTCCTCTGTAGTTCACACAAATTGCCTCCAATCTCTGGCTCCTCCCTTGCCAAGGCCTAAAGCCTCCAGGCTGGGGCAGCGTCCCCCCAGCACCCTCTTATCACCAGCTCCACCCCTGCCAAGGCTTAAAGCCTCGGGGCCTGGGCGGAGGCTCCCAACTCCCTCTGATCTTCCAATCACCTGGCTTTGCCCCTGCCCAGTCCCCAAGTCCCTGGCCCAGACAGAGGAACCTCAGCCCCACTCTGATCACCACTCGGCTTCGCCCCTGCCCAGGTCCCAAGCCTCTGGCCAGGGCTTGGGGCCTTGACAGGGGACCCCAAGCTCCCTCAGCTTGCTGGCTTCACCCTTCACAGGCCCCAACTCTTTGGCTGGGGTTTGGATCCTGGACAGGGGACCCCCCCATATCCCTCTGATTGTCCAGTTCCTCCCTGCTCAAGTCTAGAGCCTCTGGCCGAGGCTTTTGGCTTGGGCAGATCACCCCCAGCTCCCTCCAACTGTCATGCTCCACCCCTGCCCAGGACCCAAACCTCTGGCATGGGCTTGGGACCTGGGCAGGGGACGCCCAACTCCCTCTGTCACCCAGCTACACTCCTGACCAGGGCCCAAGCCTCTGGGCAGTGCTTGGGGCCAGAGCAGTGGACACCCAGCTCCCTCTGATCACCAGCTACACCCCTGCCAGGCCTATAGTTTCTGGGCCTATGCAGGGGCCCCCAGTTCCCTCTGATAACCCTATCACTCCTGCCTAGGTTCCAAGCCACTGGCCCAGGCTTGGGGCCGGGACCCCCAGCTCCCTCCGATCACCCTATCACCCAGCTCTGTCCCTGGTCAGGGCCCAAGCCTCTGGCCTGGGCTTGGGACATGGACAAGGGATCCCCCCAGCTCCCTCTGGTCTCATGATCATCTGGCTCCAGTCCTGCCCAGGACCCCCCTGGCTCTGGCCCTTCCCAGGTTGCTCAGGATCACAGGGGCCTACCTCGAAGTGACCTGGGTGCTGAGAAAGTTCCTGGAACCCAGGTTGCTGGGTGCCTATGTATGCAAATTAACCTCCATCTTTGTTGGGTTAATTAGCATACACACTCTTCATTGTCTGGTGGGTGTCATGAAGGTATGGTCAATTTTCATATTTTTCTTTTATTAAATACTAGAGGCCCAGTGCACAAAATTTGTGCACTCGGTGCGGGGACGGGTCCCCCAGCCTGGCCTGTACCCTGTCACAATGCAGGAGCCTTGCCCATCCCTCTGGGACTCCTTTGATGAATTGCCCCAAAAAGGTGGGCCAGAGCCAAGGATCCTGCTCTGCGCCACATGGATCTGGGAGTCAGGACACCTAGGACCCCCAAACAAGCCACAAAGTAGAAAAAGAGCAAGAGTCTATACACATTTGAATAAACATCCTCATATATAAAAATTGTGACCCCCGCAGCCCCCAGTGCTGCCATGGCCAGGCTTGGGGCCGGGTTTGTGGCTGTAATTGCCACCCCTGCTGCCCCCTGCACGGCCATTGCTGGGCTTGGGGCCGGGTTTGTGTCTGTGATTGCGGCCCCCAGCACAACCTTGGCTGGGCTTGGGGCTAGTTTGTGGCTGCCATCACCACCCCTGCAGCCCCAAGCACCGCCTTGGCCAGACTTGGGGCCAGGTTTGTGGCTGCGATCACGGCCCCCCAGCCATTAAAGTTGAGTTATAAATTTTAGCTCTATCTAAAACTTCAGCAATATCATGGGCATGAAAATACAAATTTTGTTCATTTGGCAAATGAATAGCTAATCTTGTGATTGCATGAGATTGGTCATGCATTCGCATTCCAAAAAGTCTCCAAACAGCCTCAAGAGCACTCACATACCTGGAGTCAATGAAGTCCTGTACTTCGTCATGATTGATAATATTTTTTTCAGAAATTTGAATATTTGCACAATCATGACCTTTATAGATGTATTTAAATAGATATTTGACACTTATAATTGATGCACAGACTTCAACATTTATATGACAGTTATATTTCAGGCACAAATATGGGTTATAAGGGGCAATACAATAATTTTATTTCCAATAGAAATGGTACTATCAGATCTTCGTTTGTATTTGGGATATCCATCAATATTTCCAATGGTCACATTTTGAAATTCTTTCGGATATCCCTTTAAACATTTTCCATTTTCCATACATGGACTATTTGGATTTTGTATTCCACATGGTCCATGTATCATATTTGATTTTATAATCTGAAAAAATAGAGGATTTTATTATCTGAAAAAGTCGAGGATTTTATAATCTGAAAAATTCCTCATCTGGAATTTCTGCCTTAACTATACAGTCAATGTCATATTCTGAACGTAATTTGGACTCACTATCTAATATCAGTAATATGTGAGCGTGAGGCAGTCCACATTTCTGAAATTCAATGACGTGAGTCTTAGCCAATACTTTGCCAAATAAATGGAATTTACATTCATCATTTAAAAGAGCATTCAGCTTAATATTAAAAGCCCTGGCTACGAAGTCAGGTCTGTTTTCAACATTTTGCCAGCGTTGTAAATTGTTTGTAATATCTGCCCATTTGGGGTTGCATGTCATAGTTATAAATAAATCAGACATATATACTTCGTTACAATTGCCATAGCATCCTGATATCCCTGCTGCATATTTCTGAACTACCCTCAAAAGATGATGGAAGTATTATCATTTTACCAATGGGTACATTGTCATTTTCAGATCTGGATTGGAGATAATCCATCAAACCGCTATATTTTTCAACTTTCAACTTAGATTGGCTTGCTTTAATGAAATTTATCCGATTTGCCTCCATTTTTGAATACGAATCCACACTAAACTGTTGAGTTAATTTTCCTGCATTTAAAATAGGATTGAAAGTGTCCCTCACAGAAAGATGAAATCCATAATACTGCATTTGGGTGACTTGTGTTCTTACATTTTGTCTGGTATTATTGTTGAGTACACTGTTGTCTCTGAGTCTTAATGCAATATCTGTTCCCCAACCTTTTTCAGCATGTGGAAAAGAATAGGATATGTCATTGCATCTAATGTAGGAAACAGGATACTGATTTGTTTCACTTTAGTGGCATTTGGATTATTGGGATCTGGTTTACAATGAATGAGCAAGTCCCTTTCAAAAGGAGGTTCTCCATCTTCATTTGTGAATATGACAGCAACCTTGGTTACACGGGGAGAATTATATCTACCTGGGTCACTATTACGATCATATTTAATTGCCATAGTTACTTCTGTGGGAGCTATACCTTTTGCTGCTGCTTCAGATTGGGCTTCCTTTTCTACCTCATGTAGCATCTTGTACGATTTTGTTAATTCATTTATTTCATGCATGAGGTTGTTTCTGAGCAGGCCTGGTTTGCTGGGATTGCTAATCTTTTACATGTAGCTTCGGCTGTATCCAAAATATAGAGTTGAGCAAACTTCAACAGTTTTTCTTTGGACATAGTCCCACTTCTCTATTGCCACGTTCTGAGATAGAGGAGAATGACAGGCCTTTCAGCAGTGTGACCAATGGCTGATTTGGACAGATTCCGTGGGGGTGGGACTTCCTCCTACCTGTTCTCAGTTTCCATAGCTGGGATGCTGAAGCTGGGACTTGGGGGCCTTCCCTCTGACAGGGGCCTTCCCTCTAATGGTTGCCTTCCGTTTTTGCTGGCATACAGCTGAAGCTACACGTAAAACATTATTAGCAATGCCAGGGGCCTCAGTTAGATGCAGCTGAGGTGAGTTCTCCCAGCCACCGCTGACACCACCCCCGCCTCCGCAGCCACCGCTCCCGCCGCCTTGTTCTCTACACCCTGGGGCCTCAGACTCAGCTGTGGTGAGTTCTGACCGTGGTCGCTGCTACCACTTGGTCTCCGCACCCAGGGCCTGGCGCTTGATGCCTTCACCATTTCATCTTCGCTCCTGGGGCCTGGCACTCATGCCTCTAGACCCCACCCCTTGCTCCGATTGGCTGGTAGCATAGCCAGTCAGGAGCCAAGGTATGGTCACATTTGCATGTTACTCTTTTATTAGATAGGACTAGTGGCCTGGTGCACAAAATTCATGCACATTAAAAGGGTATTAATTAGAGGAAATATTTTAATAGTGCTATTTGCCCTTTCTTTATAATAAAAGTATGACAGATAAAAGATAATGAGTACAATGTAGATGAAAATAATACATAATTTATTAATAAATAAATAACAATGATATAACAACAATAACACACTCATGATATAAAAACAACATTGATGCAAATAATGAATGATAAAGTGATTAAACTTATTCTAATTTCTCCCTGTATACTACATTAACAGTGAAAACACTTTCAGAGTTCTTGACTAATTTCCCTTGGGATAAAGTATTTAACATCATATGCTCTTCGAACTCGAAAGAAAGAAACATAATAACTGATCATGTGTGAAAATGGGTTCAGGTAGGAATATTCTTACTCTGTCTAGAGTTTGTCCTTGTGATTTATTAATAGTCATTGCAAATGATGGAATCACAGGAAACTGTCATCAAATTAATTTAAATAGGAGGCCAGTGTCAGATGGAGACAAATCAATTCTTGGAATCAGAACAACCTCTCCCTCTGCAGATCCTGTTAATACTTCAGCTTCCATAATGTTTGGTAACAATTTTTTGAGAATAAATCTGGTACCATTACAAAGACCCCATTTGCTATTAATATTTCTCAATAGCATGATGATTGCACCCACTTTCAATTTTAATTTATGACACAGCATTCCTGAAGGAGTAATACTATAATGAAATTTAATTGGAAATTTTTCCTTTTCAGCATCATCTGTTGAGTCAATGGAATCATCACTCAAATAGGTGTGAAAATCTCCAAGTATATCCAAAATTTCTTCATTTAATTTTTGAACATGCTCATTTTTTGGACAACGAATTGCATGGTTAGGTATATTTTTAATATTATCTATAGAGGATATACTATTTCTAAAGGTGGCTTCAATAATAGATCCATTACAAATCATTTCATGGAGAATTTCAATAATATCCATTCCTAAATGAAAATCACTATCAAGTTTGCCATCTCCAAGTTTTATTAACCATTCTCTATAAGCAGAATCCTCTGATCTCATATTTGTTTTAAGAGACAACTTTCTGAAACATCTCCAAACATCACAGTACTTTAAACTCATTTGTACTATGACTGATCGTAGAGCATGTGGCACAATACTGACACATTGTCGAAAATCATCCCCTCTGAGAAGGAGAACTTTTCCACCAAATGCAACATTCAAATTCATAATTTCTCTTAGTAATCTGTCTATGGCTTTTATAGCATGACTGGATGCCGTGGTGCATTCATCAATAATAAGAAGTTGGGCCTTTTTAATGGTTTTAGCAACTTTGAGTTTTCTAGATAGATGATCATATTATCAACAGATACTATTTGTTAATTTTCCATATTCATACCTCATATTGATTTTTATATACCCACAGCCCGCAACTTTGACTTGTCCTTACCATTAATGGAAATGCTTTTAATGTTTCAAACTTAAGTAGGCTGTTCTAAATTTTAGGAAATAGAAATTCCCTTTTGGCTGAGTTAGTTTAAAGTTTCCTCCCCCCTCCCCGAACTCATATTAAAGTGTTGTTTTATTTCAAAGCTCTCTATCTGTAGCCATTGACATGAAAAAAAAAAAAACACAACTTTTTTTCTACTCTATTTAGTGTGCTCAGAGTTCCAATGGAATATTTTATAACATTAAATCCTATTTTTAGTTTTTGGATATAGACTGATAGGCTGCTTGGTCATTTAATGCCCCGTTGTGTTGAATATGCAATTAATATATAGAGGCTATTTTATGCTATGTGAATGAACTTGTGCCAAAAGTTCTGTTTATGGGAATTCCTCAAGATCTTGAAGAGAGGTAGCCTGGGAGGATGAGCTGTACAATTTCCCATCTTTTTGTATGCTTTGGAATAGTCAGCATAAAAATCTGATGAGTTCTCCCTGACCATTTGATAGGACTGCCCTTTGAACCTTTCTTTTTTATGGAAAAATTGAGGGTGGCTTCAACTTTGAATCCAAGTTTCAGTATGTGGCTGTATCCAAGTTTATTAATGAATTTGCCTCTTGAAGGAAGACTTGGTTGGCCATTATGAATCAAACTTCCCTAAATATGCATTGTTTTGGTGTTTTTTATGGACCCCAAATTCACTTGATAAAACTGACAACTAGGGATTCTGAAGCTAATGGTAAATCCATATTAACTTTATAAGAATCTACCCAACTGTCATCTAAAGTGGTTGTAACATTTTCTTCCCTATTAACAATGAAGGAGAGTTCCTCATCCTCTACAAAATGTAGCACTTTCAGGTTCAGGGACTCCAGCCATTCTGATAGATTTGTAGTTGAATATTTTTTGTAGTTTACATTTGCATTTTCCTAATGAAAAATGATGCTGAGCATGCTTATGTGTGTTTTTTATTTTCTTTTGTGTGTGTCTATATATTCTATTTGGTGAAGTGTCCTTAAATCAGTAATATATTTGTATGGGTTTATTTATTTCCATCATGTAGTTAAAATTATTTATTTATTTGGGACATGAGTCCCTCATGAGATATGGGACTTAAAATATTTATGCCCTGTCTCTGGTCTGCTCAACTTGAGGTCGTTTTCATCAGTTTTATTCTCTATAAAGTTACTATTGTTCCTCGCTTTTGTATTTATTTTCTCCCATTACTTCTTTTTTATTGTTTAAAGCATTACAAATAGTAGTACTCCCCTCCACCCCCCCTTGATCTTACCCTGGTCTTTCTTTCCACCAGATACATGCCCTCAGAGTCTTGTGTCTATTCGTTATGTTTATATGCATGCATACAAGTCCTTTGGTTGATCTCTTACCTCCCCCTCTCACCCCAGCCTTCCCACTGTAATTTGACACTCTGTACCATGCTTCTCTGCCTCAGTATCTATCTTTTTGTTCATCATGTTATAATGTTCTTTATTATCCATAAATGAGTGAGATCATGTGGTATTTTTATTTCACTGACTAGCTTATTTCACTTAGCATAATGCTCTCCAGTTCCATCCATGCTGCTGCAAATAGTAATAATTCCTTCATTTTAGTAGCAGGGTAATATTCCATTGTGTAGATGTACCATGGTTTTCTAATCCACTCATCTGCTGATGGGCATTTAGGCTGCTTCCAAATCTTAGTTATTTTAAATTGTATTGCTATGAACATAGGGGTGCATATATCCTTCCTGATTGGTGTTTCTGTTTTCTTAGGATATAGCCCTAGAAGTGAGTTTACCAGGTCAAATGGCAGTTGCATTTTTAAATTTTTGAGGAAATGCCATACTGTTTTCCACAATGGCTGCACCAATCTGCATTCCCACCAACAGTAGAGTTCTTTTCTCTCTGCATCTTCTCCAGCACTTGTCATTTGTTGATTTATTAATGATAGCTATTCTGGCAGGTGTGAGGTGCTACCTCATTGTTATTTTGATTTGCATCTCTGAGATGATTAGTGACTTTGGGAATGTTTTAATGTGTCTCTTGGTTTTCTCTGAATGTCCTCTTTGGAAAAATGTGTCTATTTAGGTCCTTTGTCCACTTTTTTGATTGGATTGTTTATCTTCCTTTTGTTAAGTTGTGTGAGTTCCCTGTAAATGTTGGAGATTAAACCCTTATCGGAGATAACATTGAAAAATAAGTTGACCCATGCAGTGGGCTTTCTCATTGTTTTGTTGATGGTTTCTTTTGCTTTTTATTCTGATGTGGTCCCATTTGTTTATTTTCTCTTTCGTTTCTATTGCCCTGGGATCTGTGTCTGTAAAGATATTGCTACAACATATGTCTGCAATGTTGCTGCCTATGGAGTCTTGTAAGATTTTTATCCTTTTCCATCTTACATTCAAGTCCTTTAGCCATTTTGAGTTTGTTTTGTGTATGGTGTATGTTGGTGATCTAATTTCATTTGTTTGCATGTATCTGACCAAATTTCCCAGTGCCATTTAATAAAGGGAGTGTTTTGACTCCATTGTATGCTCTTGCCTCCTTTGTCAAATATTTATTGAATATAATGGCTTGGGTCAATTTCTGGGTTCTCTATTCAGTTCCATTGGTCTATATGTCTGTTCTTGTGCCAGTACTGGACAGTTTTGAGAACTATGGCTTGGTAATGTAGCTTGATGTCTGCTATTGTGATCCTTCAAACTTTGTTCTTCTTTCTCAGGATAGCTGTGGCTATTTGGGGTCTTTTTTATTCCAGATGAATTTTTGTAGAGTTTGTTCTATATTTTTGATATATGCCATTGGTATCTTAATAGGTATTACATTGAATCTATAGATTGCTTTGCATAGTATGGACATTTTAATGATTTTGATTCTACCAATCCATTAACATGGTATGTTCTTCCATTTGTTTATCTCTTCCTCTATGTCTTTCTTCAATGGCCTGTAGTTTTCCAAGTACATGTCTTTTACATCCTTAATTAAGTTTATTCCTAGGCATCTTGCTTTTTTGGTGCAATGGTAAAAGGGATTTTTTTTCTTTTATCTTTCTGTGAGTTCATTATTGGTTTATAAAAATGCCATAGATTTCTGGGTGTTAATTTTATATCCTGTTACATGGCCAAATTTATTTATTAAGTCTAGTAGTTTTTGGCTGGAGTCTTTAGGGTCTTTTTGTACAATATCATGTCATATGTGAATAATTACAGTTTTTCTCTTCCTATTTGGATGCCTTTTATTTTTTCTTCTTGTCTGATCACTATGGCTAGTACTTCCAGTACTATGTCAAACAGGAGTGGTGAAAGTAGGCAGTCCTGTCCTGTTCCTGTTCTTAGGGGAAATGGTGCTTGTTTTTGCCCATTGAGTAAGGTGTTGGCTATAGGTTTGTCATATAGCACTTGTATTATGTTGTGGTATGATTCCTTTATTCCCACTTTGCTGATAGTTTTTATCAAGAAAGGGTGTTAGATTTTGTCAATTGCTTTTTCTGCCTCAAATTACATGATTACGTGATTTGTGTCCCTCAGTTTGTTTATGTGATGTATCACATGCATTGACTTGTGGCTGTCTCTCTGGTAACCCAGTAATTGTTTAATAGCATGATATTGAGCCTCCAGGAGTTTGATTTTTTGTTGTTTTTATTGTAATTTATTTCTATTTTTATCCCATTGTAATCTGAGAAGATGCTTGATATGATTTCTATCTTCTTGAATTTGAAGAGACATTGCCAGTGTCCCAACATATGGTCTATCTTTGGAAATGACCCATGTGCTCTTGAGAAGAGTGTATGGTCTGTGGCTTTGGGGTGAAATGTTCAGAAGACGTCAAGTAATTCCATCTGATCTTGTGTGTCATTTATCATTGAAATTTCTTTGTTGATTTTTTGTTTAGAGGATTTTTCCAGTGGTGTTATCTGGGTATTAAATTCCCCTACTGTGACTGTATTGTTGCCAATTTCTCTCTTTATATACTCGAGAAGTTTTTTTTTTAATGTATTTGGCTGCTCCTGTATTGGGTGTGTATATGTTTATCAGAGTTATATCTCCTTATTGTATTTCTCGCTTTAGTATTATAGTGTGGCCTTCTTTATCTCTTGTTATGACCTTCACTTTGAGATCTAATTTGTCAGCTATAAGAAGTGCTACCCCAGCTTTTTTTTTCATTTCAGTTCACCCAAAATACCTTTTTCATCCCTTCACTATTAGTCTGTGTGAGTCATTTTTTTTTCTGAGGTGGGTTTCAGGTAGACAGCAGATATATGGTTCATGATTTCTCTCTAATCAGCTATCCTATGTCTTTTGATTGGGTCGCTGAATCCATTTACATTTAAAGTTATTATTGATAGGTAATTGTTTGTTTCCATTTTTATTTTTATGCCTGTGTTCCTTCTTTGCTTCCTACTTCTTTTTACAGCAGACCCTTTAGCATTTCTTGCATTGCTGGTTTGGTGGTGATAAACTCCCTTAGTCTTTTTTTTTGTCTGCAAAGCTCCCAATTTAACCCTCAATTTTGATTGATAACCTTGCTGGGTACAGTATTCTTGGATTCAGAACCTTACTTTGCATGACTTTGTATATTTCATTCCATTCCCTTCTGGCCTGATGTATTTCTGTTGAAAAATCAGTCACTAGTCTGATGGGTGATCCTTTGTACATAACTTTCTGTCTCTCTCTGGTGGCTTTTAAGATTCTTACTTTTTGTTGGTGTTTGCCAATTTAATTATAATGTGCCTTGGCATCAGTCTTTTGGGGTTCATTTTGTTTGGGATTCTGTGAGCTTCCTTAGTCTTGTGAATATTTCTTTTCTATATCAGGGAGATTTTCTTCCATTATTTCTTCAAACATGTTTTCTATTCCTTGCTCAGTTTCCTCTCCTCTGGCACCCGTGTTATGCAGATGTTGTTTGGTTTGTGTTGTCCCAAACTTGGGATCTCCTCTTGTTTTTTACCTTTTTTCCTACATGCTGCTCTGCTTGGGTATTTTTTCCTACCTTCTTGTCTAGCTCACTGATGTGGTCATCCACCTATTTTTTTCTACTTTTGATGCTTTCTATTGAATTCTTTATAGAAGTGATGTAATTTTTCATTTCTTCTTGGTTCTTCTTCTTTTCCTCTTGATTCTTACACGTATTGTTGAATTTGTTTCCCAACCTTTTCAGTGACTTTATGAGCATGTTTTTGAATTCTTTTTCTGACATATTGCTTGCCTCCATTTCATTTATTTCCTTTTCTGGTGATGCCTCCCCCCCCCCCCCCCCCGGCTGTGTGGGCTCTTTCTTTGTCTCCATATTCTCTCTCCTCTCTGGATGTCTGGTTATGTAACTCTCTCCTTCCTGCATTGACTTAAAGACACAAAATACAACACAACAAGGCAGAATGCACAAGGCACTGAACACAAATGTATTCATGATACTAATAACCCCCCAAAAAGGTGACCAACAAAGAATAGAGAATTAGGGGATTTAAAAAAAGAGTGCAAAAGTGATATTGATAAAAGGAGAAAAAGTAATAGAGAAAAGAAAGAGAATAAAAAAAATGTGGAAAAAACTATATGAGAAAAAAACTCCAGTACAACAACAACTAATCCAAAAATGCAAACAACTAACACCCAGATATGAATGAAAACTACAAGCAACAACTAATATGAAGTGAGGAGAGGAAAAATAGATGCAAAAAAGGGAGATTAACAATCACACAAACAAACAAACAAACAAATAAACAAAAAACACCCAGTCTAATAAAAAATCAAACTAACAACAATAGGTCAGAGAGAAATAAGGGCAAAACAAAAACAAAACAAAAATAATAACTAAAACAACAACAAAACACAAACAAATGAAAAAAGGAGAGGCAAAAAATTTGTATAGTGAAGAATGAGAAGAGAGGTGTGTATGGACTTGTAAAGAGGGAACAAAAATTATATATATCAGTAGGATTAATTTTTAGCAGGGGGTAAAACATGGAATAGGGAAAATCTAAATCAAGAATAGGGTAAGAGAAACAGGACAAAAAAGGGGAAAAGTGAGGAAGTGAGTGTTCGCATAAAGGTAAATTTGAGATAGAGTAAAATGATGCTAAGGGGAAAATGAAAATAGATTGTAGAATACTAATCCCAAAATAAAATAAAATAAAATAAAATAAAATAAAATAAAGAAAAAATAAAATGAAACTCTGTAATGAGCTAAAATAATAGTAGTAATGATGCTGATTAAAAATAAAAATATAATAATGAAAAAGATAAAATCAAGTGAGAAAAAAAATCCATTTAGTTTCCTAAGTAAAAGAAAATAAAAATGTGCAGTAGTGAAGGTCATTCACTTCCTCTAATGTTCTATTTAGCATGCCTGTTTCCTGTCATGTAGTCAGGGCAGTATTGAAGTTCCCTGCATTCCACAGCTCCTCCATGTCATAAGCTACAATCTTGTTTTCAAGCAGGCTGTATTTCTTTGTTTCACAGCCTATGGTTGTATTTACACAAGAGTCAGTTTGTGATTCAACCCCTGGATGGCAGTGTTTCTGTATTGACATCCAGGTCTATAAGTACTCCCTACCCAGTATTTAGAATTTGTTTATCCTGCCGCATTTAATACTTGCTTGAGGGTATGGACTGCCCCAGAACTTGTTTCCTGATCATTTCTCCCTGTTCTGATCCCAGGTTCCATAAAACAACTTTCCCCTGCAGTCTCAGATAGTGTTTTTAATTGGGAAATATTACTGGGTTTAGTGATCAAAAGCTAGGATTTAAAGAGAAAAAAAGCCAGACTAAGTGTACAAACACATGACTTTTTTGACTGGGCATTGCACATGACTCTGCTTATATCTCTGAGCAAGTCTTTTTTCCCCTGGCTCAGCACAGCTGGTTAACTGATAAAGCTTCAGGGTGCCTTTTTGTGCCCAGCCCAGCTATGGGTTGATTTCTAGAGTTCCCTTCTGTCAGCAGTCCTGTAAATCCCCTTTCACATTGTGGGCTATGCTGACCCCAACATCTGCAGATTTTGTGGGGTGCAGATTTTCTCTGAACCTCTAGATTCTGCTGCATGCATATCTTCCTTCAGCCTGGACCACAGACCTCACCTTTCTCTGGGCAAAATCTGACCTAACTGTGAGAAGAGGAAGAGCTTGTCCCAGTCTATGTATTCACACAGCTTGATACCCAGAGTTTGTGAGTGCGCAGCTGGTCCCTAGGTGTTGTGGTTTTAAGGTCCTGGGAGGTATACGATTATTCCAGATTGAAGGTAAGGCTAGGCTTCCAATCAAAGCCACTCTCCCCTTCAAGATGGCACAGTCTCTGTGGCAGGACTGGTCAATCTGGTAAAGCTTTCAGTAGCAGTGGAGGCTGCCCAGTCAGAGAAGCCCATTGTGGCAGTCCCCATTAGTCCCTTGGAATAAAGCTGTTCCTCACTCAAAAATAGGCACTCCCTGTACATCCACACACTCTTCTTTTGTTCTCTCCCTCACACACTATCTTGCAGCCTGCCTTCCCATCTGCAGCTATTTTTGATATCCTGTTCCTCCTTTTACGAAGGAAGTCAATAGACACAGGAGACCCTTAAAGCATGGGGTTATGGTCCACCTCATTATTTAGATTGCAGCTACTCCATCAGAGATTTGACTAATCTTACCCATTTATGGATTTATTCGACCCATAATTTATCTCAGTAGGATATTTGCTTTTTGTTTTGTATAACAATCAATACTACTTTATGTTCATGTTCAGATTCCCCCCCTTTTTTTTTGCTATTTCAAGTACTTTCAATTGGTTCTTATATCCCCTTGACCTACTTCCAATATTGTATTGTTTTAGCACCTCCTTACTTTCTGCCACTACAAGCTGTTGTAGATTGTCTTGTCTGTTCCCTGCTCTAGAGTTAGCATAAGCCATCATCCCATGGATTTCTGCTTCCTTATATTGCAGAATGGTATTAGAAAGGTAGATGTGGGCACTTCGTGGGCTTATGACTCCTGGAGAGATTTTCCTTCCAGCTATCTCAATTGAGAGTGAAAGTAAACATAAGTGTGTATATTAACCTATGTGTACACATGTATCTGTAAATATGAATGTCACCATAGGTATCTGTATTAAGCTTAACACAAATTCATACTAATGTCTCCAGCTCTAGCCCATTATTACCACAGGGACCTCTGGTTTTATCCTTGGCTTATCTGTAACCATTTACTCTATCAGTGAGAATTCTGGCTCCCAACATTCACCATCCTTAGAAATCCTTGGCCCCCTCCAGTATATATGTATAGTGATTTCAGATTGAAAACTAACATTTCTGTGGTAAATACATCTACATCTATGATTTGTATATGCTTCTACTCATTAAGGGGTGACAGAGATAATTAAAGGACATGAAAAATGCAATGTATAACCTAATTTTGTTGCATTACAAGCAAAGAAATATTTGGGAGAATTGCAGAAATTTGTGAAAGGAATATTAGAAGATACAATGGATTTTTGGTTTGTCTGGATGATAAAAATTAAGTGTTAAAGTCCTTGTTTTTCAGAGATTTTACCATCTGGATTGTAAGAGTGAGATGACTTGGCATCTGAGATTTGGTTCAAAGAGCTTTACCAAGAAAATTTTAAAGATGAAGGAAGGAAGTAAAGGAGGAAGGGACAAAGGGATAAAGAAAGAAATGTAATAGGTAAGCAAGGAGGGGGTAAAAGAAAAGGAGGAAACAAAAGAAGAAAAGAATGAATGGAGCACATAAAGCACCACATCACTTCTCCTGGGTGATAGGAAAAGTGGGGTTTTATAGTTTTCTCTAATGTTGAGTATATTTGATGATTTTATGGTAAAAGTTAAACATGGAGATTTAACATCATATCATGAAATAGAGTAGTTAATTACACATATAAATGGGAAATGATAATGAGGTTATCTAGGTCCTAAGATGGAGCCAATCATCAGAAATTAGGAACATTTTGATGGCTCCTTCTGTCTGTTCCAATATGGTTTGACCCTGTGGCCTGGCTTATTTTTTAATAAGAAAAACCCTTTTAAAATCTTTTCAGATAAAGACAGAGAAATGTTTTTCATTTATATGGCATTAAATGCATATGGGTTGAATTATATTTGCACCAAAAAGGAACCGACTTTCATTGTGAGAGCACAAGGGAAAATGTCAGAGGGAGTCTGGTGGACAACCATATGTGATGTGCAGACTACCTGAGGGACAAGTGCAAACAAGCTTGTAGGAGTTGAGGGTGTGGTGGTGAGCAAGGTCTCTGGGGACCTCACAAGGCCTTGAGCCATTAATGGACACAGAAAGGCTCTGCATCCACTACATGGACAGTGCTGTCCAGAGGCACAGGATCAAAAGCTGCCAAGAAAATCGTGTTCATATTGAAGGGGGGAAGCCTGGGTGAGAAACACAGTGTGGACCACAGCAAAATGCAGAACAGGTGAGAATGCACTCTGAGCTGCCATGAATAATTCACATCTTTCATATGCTGACTCTAACATCTGAACCACCCAATAACCACACTAAATGTTGATTGAGGGATAGTGACACACGGCAGCTCAAGAAGTCACAAGGAGGCTTTGAGGCGATGATCCCTGTGTCCTGCTGAGCTTAGCACATGGTCCATGGTGAGTTGTCAACTGACATTAATATGGATTTTGAACAATCTGTGTGACAATTGTTTTCTCCAGAGAATATCATAACTTCAAAGCATCCTGGCTACCTTAGGGGAATGTCTTTTTAAAAATTTTACAGTTTAAGGTATTACAAATAGTAGCACATATGCCTCTCTCCCCCTCAACCTCTCCCCAGCTTCTAGGAGAATGTCTTTAACTCCTTCCGTAAAGCATTAATTTCTAGCTCCAGAGTCATGATCTGCAGGTGTTTGGGGTCCCAGCCCACTGATTCAGGAACCAGAGAGTTATCACAACTAGATACCAGATTTCTAGAATGTTTTCCCATTGACATCCAGGACACAAACCCCTTTGAAGTAGACCCTGCCTTGTCCATGCTCTGCTATCCCTCCCTTCCACCCAGTATGAGGATGTGGCATCCTGCACACACAGCCCATAATGCATGGGGGAGCCCTTGTTTGAAATAACCTTTCTTCTCAGCGAAGACATGGGGTCATCCCTGTCACAGAACCACCAGATGTAATCAGACATGCCTCTGTTGTGTTCTGGAACCAGTCAGTGAGATGGGTACCTTCCTCATGTCCTCTGCAGTGGTGCTATACTGTAGATCAAGCACCTTGCCCATTCCAGGACAACCCTGACTTGCCTTCTCTTTATCCCAGAAAAGGGTCACTAGACTTTTGCACCTGCATTCTGGCCCCATCCCACCAAGTCAAGTCAGAAACGTAGTGGTGGGACCTCTCTTCCTGTTCTCTTTCCATCCATGGGATCCAGTTCTTCCGGTCTACCTCCATTTCCAGTCTCTGTCCAGAGCTGTCCCACTAGCCCCTATAAAATTGCCATCCCTCTGGATGATGACAGCAGATTTCCTGTGGTTCTCTTGGTTCCCACTATGGGCTTCCCACTCTCTTCTGCACCCACTAGTCAGGTAAATGTTTTAAACATGCAAGATGAATGTATTTCCCTGGCTGCTTTTCCCCTAGAGTCCTCCCAGGCATATTTTTAATGCAGAAAGGGGAAGTGGGGAGCTTGTTGGGATCCTGGGCACCTGCAATGAATATACTCTTGTGGGATGGGGGGAGGGGAAGCAACTAGGACTTGGAAGCAATTCATGTGAAGCAGTCACGTGATCAAGGCCCCTGAGAACAGAGTAATAGAGTGAAGATGGGAGTGCCTGACTTTGCTTGAAATACCCTCTCAGAGGGAGAGCTTTCCCTCTCTTCTTCACCTTCCTAGGCCTCCCAGAATCCAGCAATGACTTCCCTTCCCTTAAACAAAAGGCACATCCTGATCAGGAGGACAAGAGTGTCAACGATGGTGGATGAGTCTCACTTCTTTAAGAAACTGAACCCAATCATGTAAACATAGATTTCTTTTTTTTTCATCTTTATTGTTCAGTTTATTAATTACATGGATCCCTTTTTCCCCCCACTATAGTTCCCCTCCACCTGGTACCCATCCCACCCTCTGCCCTCACCCCCCTCCACTCTCCTCTCCCACAGTTGCAGATTTTTGTCCAGTCTCTTGCTGCACTTCCCACACCCCCTTTTCCCCCAAGAGTTGTCAGTCCATTCCCTCTTTATGTCCGTGATTCTGTTACATTCACCAGTTTATTCTGTTCATCAGCTTATTAATTCACTTGATTTTTAGATTCATTTGTCGATAGATGTGTATTTTTTCTTCATAATTTACACTTTTATTTTTTTCTTCTTCCTCTTCTTAAAGAATATCTTTCAGCATTTCATATAATATTGGTTTGGTGGTGATGAACTCTTTAGCTTTTTCTTATCTGCGAAGCACTTTATCTGACCCTCAATTCTGCATGATAGCTTTGCTGGATAGATTAATCTTGGTTGTAGATTCTTGCTACTCATCACTTTGAATATTTCTTGCCACTCCAGTCTGGCCTGCATCGTTTCTGTTGAGAAATCCGCTGACAATCGTATGGGTGCTCCCTTATAGGTAACTAACTGTTTTTCTCTTGCTGCTTTTAATATTCTCTCCTTGTCTTTTGCTCTTGGCATTTTAATTATGATGCGCCTTGGTGTGGTCCTCTTAGGGTTCCTATATATTGGGGTTCTGTGTACTTCTTGGGTTTTTAAGTCATTTTCTTTCACCAGGTGTGGGAAGTTTTCAGTCACTATTTCTTCAAATAGGTTTTCATTGTCTTGCTCTCTCTCTTTTTCTGGCACCCCTATAATTCGGATGTTGGTATGCTTGAGGTTGTCCCAGAGGCCCCTTACACTCTCTTCAATTTTTTGGATTCTTTTGGTTTCTTGCTTTTTCAGCTGAGTGGATTTTACCTCTTTGTATTTCAAATCTTTAACTTGGTTCTTGGGGTGCTCCAGAGCACTTTTAGGTCTTTGTATAATATTTTTATTTCAGTCAGTGTATGCTTAATTTCTGGTTGGTCCTTTTTCATATCCTTGAGATTTTCCTTTATATCCTTGTAGGTCTCATTCATTTCCTTGTAGGACTCATTCATTTCCACGTTGGTCTTGATCATTTCCACATTGGTCTTGATCATTTCCTTGCAGGTCTCGTTCATATCCTTGAGGGTCTTGTTCATTTCCTTGTAGGACTCATTCATTTCCTTTGTGGTCTTGCTTAATTCCTTGTAGGTCTCCACCTTTTGTTGGAGCCTCTTGAAAAACCTTATAACCGTGGTTTTGAGTTCCATGTCCAGTCTTTTTTTTCCCTCCATTTCTTTCACATCTGATTTCTTTCCATGTCTCTGCATGGTGGCTGCTTCCCTGAGTTGGTCAATTAGCTTTGTGTGGTAGACTTCCTACAAGGGACAGTGGGTCAGCATCCCCAGTTACCTGAGGTGGATATAGGTTGCACAGTCTTGCTGAAGTTAAGCTCAGGTTAATCGTTGTTAGTACTTGGAGGGGTTGGCCTCCAGGCCAATTGTCTGTGAAGCTCACCTGTGCTCAGTTTGGATGGGCGGAGTCTCCTGTCCAAGCAGACAGCATTATCTCCGCCCTACGCAGCTCCAGGGACTCTGTGCTGGGGGCAATGGCTGCCAGCACCTCTGAGAGAGAGCCGCTGCCAAGCTCCACCAGCTGCCAGGAATTCAGACTCTCCCCAAATGACCCCGCACGCCCAATGTCTCACCCAGGGTCTCAAAACAAAGCAGTCTGATGGTTTCCCGAATGAGATAGCAAGTCACAAGCGCTCTCTACGCAGTCACGCAGCTACACTGTTTCCAAGGTCTCACGCAAGCTTGCCTTCTCCACAAGCTGGCAGATCCTTGCAGCGCCTGAGCTTCGGCATGCCCTCCCACTGTCCAGTTTTCACCCCGTGTGATAGTGGGTTCCCTGGACTTTGCCCAGAGCTGGAGAATCAGTCCAGGGGGACGTCTTTGTCTCCCCATTCGAGAAAACTGGCCTGTTTTCAGCTGCCCGCCCTATCCGCGGCACACGCTCCAAACCTCTCTTCGCACGAATCTTCAACACTGTCCTCAGCTGCTCCTCTGAGTCACAGTGTCTTATCTTCACTTTTATTTGTGGAATTTTCACTCAGCCAGCTTTCTGGTGATTCTGGAAGGTGTTTGTTCTTTCATTAAGTTGTAGTTTTAAAATTGCTGTGTATGACGGTAACATAGGTGTTTTGCCTATGCCGCCATCTTGGTTCCTCCTCCTAAACATAGATTTCTAATAAGGAATTGTCTCACATGGTTATGGAGGTTCAAGATGCTTTGGGTAAAATTCTTAAAAGGCCTGCTTGTGCCTTTTCTGCACTTGAAAATAGCCATCTGAAGGTTTGAGCTATCTCTTAATAATGTCACATATACCCCAATAAATAAACAGCTATGACAATGGCCACAATCTGATACAGTGCCAACACCAAATGCTGTCAATGTTGTGGAAAAGCAGGAACTTGCATTGATAATGGGTTGGCATTATACATGTGAGGGAGCAGTGGCTTACTAGGATATCTCTGTGCCATCAGCTGTATTTTTCTGTGCTATCTAAAAGCATTGTAAAAAAAAAAAGGCTTAAAAGAAACACAATATGAACCACAGAATCTGAACAACAAAATTTGAGCAGACCCTAAGGGAGACTGAAAATTGTGATGAGCTGGAACTTATATCTGGGGTGGGAGTATGGGGGAGTAGGGAAGTTGGGAGGGCCATAGGTTGTATGACATAGATGATAGGGAAGATAGGAAGAAAGATTTTAATCGTATGCTCTATATCTTGGCTCAGATCTAGGGCATTCAGACCACAAGTGCCAGTAACCTTGGATGAATATCACTGCCTTGGAAAAGCTGGGACATTTGAGGCATGTTATTCAGAGTCTATGCTAATAATCATCTGACAACCATCTTGGTGGGTTAGTCCTGGCTAGTCAAAAATTATCTTAATAGTATATAAAGGACAGACTAAATTGGAATTGTGTGGAGCAGAATAAATCATGTATGTTAAGAGTAGGTATTCTCTCATAAAATACCTTGGATAGTATCCTATGTAATGAAAGAGGAGTATGCAAATTTGACCATACCTTCACCACATCCACCATCCACGCCCACCAGCCAATCAGGAGCAGATTATGCAAATAAACCCCAATCAAGATGGGTGCCACCACTGAGAGCAGGAGGAAGGCTTGGGTTTTCCCAGAACAGAGGAAGCTAAGCTTTCTGCTTGCTGTTGCCTGCCTAGGCCTCCACTCAATGTTACAAAGTTTCAATTATAAAAGATACAGAAATGGCGGCAGCCACTGAGCTGGAGAGAACAGAGGATTGGGTTTCCCTGGCAACAGAGGAAACCAAGCTTTCAGCCTGCCATTGCTGGCCTAGGCCTCCACTCTAGGCTACAAAGTTTCAAACAGAAATGGCTGCCATCCTGGAGCAAGCAGAAGGCTTGGCTCTGCTCCAGACTACAAAGTTTCAATTGTAGACATAGATTAATCCCAGATACCAGGGTCTCCGCTTGGGTTGCTGGGGTCATGGCCAGCCTGCAAACCTCCACAGGCCTCTTGTCCAGGCCACCCCTCACCTCAAAGGAACCCCCACCCTAATCTGGGACACTCTTCAGGGCAAACCAGCTGGCCCCACCCATGCACCAGGCTTCTATCCTATCTAATAAAAGAGTAATTCACAGATGAACCATTACTTCAACACACAAGAGGGCTGCACCATGTGGTCAAGATCCTGCCACCATGTGGACACAAGATGGCCACCATAAGATGGCCAGCAGGGGAGGCCCGTTGGGAGGTTCCAGGCCCTGCAAGGGAGGGCAATTGTGGGTGATCAGGCCCGCAGGGGAGGACAGTTGAGAGGGACCAGGCCTGCAGGGGAGGGCAGTTAGGAGTGACCAGGCTGGCAGAGGAGGGAAGCTGGGGGCAAACAGGTTGACAGGGGAACAGTTAGACATCAATTAGGCTGGCAGGGTAGTGGTTAGTGGGAGATCAGGCTGGCAGGCAGGTAAGCAGTTTGGAGCCAGCAGTCCTGGATTGTGAGAAGGATGCCATCCCTCGAGGGGCTCCAGATTGCAGAGGGTGCAGGCTGAGCTTAGGGACATCCCCTGCCCCCTGTGCATGAATTTCATGCACCAGGCCTCTAGTTCTATCTAATAAAAGGGTAATATGCAAATTAACCATCATTCCATCACAAAGATGGCAATACACATAGCCACAAGATGGTGGTGCCCAATCCCATTAGCTCTGCCAGACTGCCCCAGTCTGGGGAGGGCAGGGGGCAGCTGCTGACAATGGACAGCGTGAGCAGCCTTGCAGAATTTATGCTTCATTGTCTTGGTGACTAGGCAAATGTTCTGCCCAGCCCCTTGGAAGACCTCTGTGCAGTGGATGTGGAACACTTGGGGCCTCTAGGAGACAAAAGGGCCAGCCCACAGCCTCTGGGGCCAAGTGTAGGCTGGGAGAGGAGACTGCAAGCCTGCCTCCCTTCTGCCTCCAGCAGAATCTGTGCAGATCCCTTCCAACTCCCACAGAAGTCACACACAGCTATCATAGAAACATTTCAGCTCCCAGCAACACACTGCTGTTCCCGTCGGCTCCCGAGGAAGTGGTGGGCAGCATACTACTCAGGATATCACTTGATGGGTTACTAGTATTACATAGAAATATACATATTAATGCGTATGTTCTTGGCATAGCACACACAAACACACACACATAGTTAGGTACAGGACACATACCTATGTGAGTATATAAGCCCATGTATCCTATATTCATGTTATATTTATTTAAGTAATGTACACAAACTAGATAGAGCTGTAGAATGTATTAGTAAGAATGAGGATTAAAAGTGAAAACACCTGCATTGGACAAGGGAAATGTGTACAGACAACCACAATGCCACACTTCCCCAAATCCCTGCTGCTGCTCAGCATTTTTAGTAGCAGCTGTTAGAACCCACAGTTTCCACAGGCCCATCTGAGCTGGTGAAGAAACCCCATGAGAAGGGGGTTTTTCTACCACTCCCCCTTGCCCTCCGTGCAACAGCGCCCCTTCCAGCATCGGTCCTGGTACAGCAGCGTCTCTGCAAGGGTTGTGAGGCCCTCCTGAGTGAGGATTTTGGGGTCCACTGGCTTCAGAACAGAGGGCACTACAGATTCCATCCCCTGGTGTCCCTCTCAGCTCTAGGGGGCCCTGGGTGTGGCTCTCAGGCTGAGCAATGCCCCCTGCCTCCAGGTGCCTGGGGAATCTGGGGGAGTTAGAGCCGAGGTCTGAGGGACACAGACTTGGGTCCGCAGAGGGCAGGGGCCCTGGTGTTGCCGGGTGCGAGAGGGGAACAGTCACAACTCCTAGGCCTCTAGATCCGATCTCTGCCCCTGCTCTCAGGCCCCGTGGACCCCAGAAAACCCGTCAGGAAGTTCCACCCACTGACTTCTGCCTGGGAAGTCTGAGAGAGGACAGCGCCACATCTGGGAGGCCGGCTTCCGGTCGGTAGAGGGAAGGAGCCCAGGTATGACCCTGAGGGACGACTGAGGCCCCAGGACCCAGGGTTGCCCTGCCCTCAGGACTGGGAGTCCATGGTGGGGTGTCTGGGAACTATTTCCTGCCCCCCTCGGCCACCTCCTCAGAGAACGGGGAGGGGCGGCTAAAGGAGGGGGTCAAGGGCAAGCGCTAAGGGGAGAAATCTCAGGTCGGCGGGGGCGGGGTCCAGACTCTGCCTGGAATTAGGTGAGGACCAGACAGAGGTCCCCTGGGACCTAGTTCAGCCTCTTCCGGGAGCTCTGGGGATTGAGGCCCATGGACCTCCGTTCGGGTCTCGGGGTTGAGGGCTTCCATGTGGGGGTCCGGCCCCCCGGTTCACAGAGGGAGGGCCCAGGACCTGCAGGCCTCATGGTGAGGGCCGTGGGGGAAGACAAGGTGACTCCGGGCCCCAGAGCAGTGAGCCCTGGGATCCCCAAGGTGTGGGGTGACCACCAGTGGCCAGTACTGACTTCACATCTTCTGGGTTGGGACACTCGGGGTCTCTGTGTCATGGCCGAGGCTCAGGTCGGCAAAGGGTGTCTGGGACCTGCCCAGAGTCAGTGTGGGGACCCTGAGGGAGATTTGGGGTTCTGGACCCCAGAACACTGTCTGTCTGGCATGCCTCCTGGGGGTGGGGGAGGGGTGATCTCACGCATTGTGTTTGGTGAGTTCTGCATCTGGGTCAGAGCTACACTGGGGGTTTGGTAGGAAGATCAGGACTTCAGGAAGCAGGGAGAGGGGGGCAGGCCATGATGCTGAGAGACAAAGAGGTGCCCTGGATCCCAGAATACTCAGTGTTGGGAGGATAAGAGGACCTTGGCCCGGAGGATGCATCCTCCGGTTAGGAGAAGGAATAGATCGAGTCTGACAGGAAAAAATGTGGAAATCTCAAGTTCTCTGAGGGGATTTAGGCCACAGACAGTGTTCCCACTGAAATCATCCCCGCCTCTGCATGCAATGCCTGAAGTCCCCAGGCAGCGGTAGTGATCAGGTGGTGCACCCTTACTTTTGTCTTGGGCTTTCAGGGCAGTGAGGCTTGAGGGCCAATTTCATGTCAGTAGATGGGGCCACATCTGGTCAGCACAAAAAATAGTCCCAGGACCTGATAGATCTCAAGAATTTGCCGTGATTCCAGGCAAATTCTGGTCCACCCGAGAGGATGGAAGGTGTGAAGCCTCCCACTACAAAGGGAAGGAACTTGACAGTGTCTAACATGCCCTGTTCTCAGATCCGGGAAGATCTTGGCAGAAAGGACTGGATGTTGCAAACTCCTGCTGTTGCCGCGTGGATGTGGATTGGAAACCGTCAGACTGCTTTGTTTTATGACCCTGGGTGAGATGTAGGGTGTGCAGACTCATTTGGGGAGAGTCTGAATTCCCCGGTAGCTGGTGGAGCTTGGCAGCGGCTCTCTCTCAGAGGTGCTGGCAGCCATTTGTCCCCAGTACAGAGTCCCTGGGGCTGGACAGGGCAGAGCTAACGCTGTCTGCTTGGACAGGAGACTCTGCCCATCCAACCTGAGCACAGCTGAACTTCACAGACAATTGGCCTGGAGGTCAACCCCTCCAAGTGCTAACAACGATTAACCTGAGCATAACTTCAGCAAGACTGTGCAACCCATATCCACCTCAGGTAACTGGGGAGGTTGAGCCACTGTCCCTAGTAGGAAGTCTACCACACAAAGCTAATTGACCAACTCAGGGAAGCAGCCACCATGCAGAGACATGGAAAGAAATCAGATGTGAAAGAAATGGAGGAAAAAAAACCCAACTGGACATGGAATTCAAAACCACGGTTATATGGTTTTTCAAGAGGCTCCAACAAAAGGTCGAGACCTATAAGGAAATAAGCAAGACCACAAAGGAAATGAATGAGACCCTCAAAAATATGAACGAGACCTGCAAGGAAATGATTAAGACCAACATGGAAATGATCAAGACCAATGTGGAAATGAATGAGTCCTACAAGAAAATGAATGAGAGCCTCAAGGAAATGAAGGAGACTCTCAAGGATATGAAAATGGACCAACCAGAAATTAAGCATACACTGACTGAAATAAAAAATATTATACAAAGACCAAAAAGTGCTCCGGAGCACCCCAAGAACCAAGTTAAAGATTTGAAATACAAAGAGGTAAAATCCACTCAGCTGAAAAAGCACGAAACTAAAAGAATCCAAAAAATTGAAGATAGTGTAAGGGGTCTCTGGGACAACCTCAAGCATACCAACATCCGAATTATAGGGGTGCCAGAAAAAGAGAGAGAGCAAGACAATGAAAACGTATTCGAAGAAATAGTGACTGAAAACTTCCCACACCTGGAGAAAGAAATTGACTTAGGAGTCCAAGAAGTGCACCGAACCCCAATATATAGGAACCCTAAGAGGACCACACCAAAGCACATCATAATTAAAATGCCAAGAGCAAAAGACAAAGAGAGAATGTTAAAAGCAGCAAGAGAGAAACAGCTGGTTACCTATAAGGGAGCACCCATACGATTCTCAGCGGATTTCTCAACAGAAACGATGTAGGCCAGATGAGAGTGGCAGGAAATATTCAAAGTGATGAACAGCAAGAATCTACAACCAAGATTACTCTATCCAGCAAAGCTATCATGCAAAACTGAAGGTCAGATGAAGTGCTTCACAGATAAGAAAAAGCTAAAGGAGTTCATCACCACCAAACCAATACTATATGAAATGCTGAAAGATATTCTTTAAGAAGAGGAAGAAGAAAAAGATAAAAGTGTAAATTAGGAACAACAAATACACATCTATCAACAAATGAATCTAAAAATCAAGTGAATTAATAAGCTGATGAACAGGAGAAACTGGTGAATGTAACAGAATCACGGACATAGAGAGGGAATGGACTGACAAGTCTTGGGGAGAAAGGGGGTGCGGGAAGTGCAGCAAGAGACTGGACAAAAATCATGCAACATGGGAGAGGACAGTGGAGGGGGTTGAGGGCGGAGGGTGGGATGGGTACCAGGTGGAGCGGAACTATAGGGGGAAAAAAGTGAACAATGTAATTAATATACTGAACAATAAACATTAAAAAAAGTGATGAACAGCAAGAATCTACAACCAAGATTACTCTATCCAGCAAAGCTATCATTCAGAATTGAAGGTCAGATAAAGTGCTTCGCAGATAAGAAAAAGCTAAAGGAGTTAATCACCACCAAACCAATATTATTTGTAATGCTGAATGATATTCATTAAGAAGAGGAAGAAGAAAATGATAAAAGTGTAAATTAGGAACAACAAATACACATCTATCAACAAATGAATCTAAAAATCAAGTGAATTAATAAGCTGATGAACAGGATAAACTGGTGAATATAACAGAATCATGGACATATAGAGGGAATGGACTGACAAGTCATGGGGAGAAAGGGGGTGTGGGAACTGCAGCAAGAGACTGGACAAAAATCCTGCAACTATGGGAGAGGACAGTGGGCGGAGGGTGGGATGTGTACCAGGTGGAGGGGAACTATATGGGGGGGGGAAGGGAACCATGTAATTAATAAACTGTACAATAAAGATGAAAAAAATAAAGTAACTATTAATAGGTACTTATTTGTCACCATTTTGATCCTTTATCCCTGTGTTCCTTCTTCACCTCCTATTTTTTCTCTCTCTCTTTTTCTCTCTCTCTCCCTTCCTTCCTTCCTTCCTTCCTTTCTCTCTCTCTTTCTTTCTTTCTCCCTTCCTTCCTTCCTTCCTTCCTTCCTTCCTTCCTTCCTTCCTTTCTTTCTTTCTTTCTTTCTTTCTTTCTTTCTTTATTTCTTTCTTTCTTTCTTTCTTTCTTTCTTTCTTTCTTTCTTTCTTTCTTTCTTTCTTTCTTTCTTTCTTTCTTTCTTTCTTTCTTTCCAGCAAGCCCTCCAGCTTTTCTTGCATTGCTGGTTTCATGGTAATACATTCTCTTAGTCTTATTTTGTCTGTGATGCTCTGGATTTCGCCTTCAATTTTGATTGATAGCATTACTGGGCATTTTATTTTCAGATTCAGACCCTTCCTTTGAATGACTTTGTATATTTCATTCCATTCCCTTCTGCCCTGATGAGTTTCTGTTGAGAAATCAGTCACTAGTCTATTGGGGGTTGCTTTGTACGTAACTTTCTGTCTCTCTCTGCCTGCTTTTCAGATTCTTACTTTTTGTTGGTGTTTGCCAATTTAATTATAATATGCCTTGATGTTGATCTTTTGGGGTTCATTTTGCTTGGGACTCTGTGGGCTTCTTGGATTTGTGTGGGTTTTTTCTTCCTTATATCAGATATTTTTTCTGTCATTATTTATTCAAACAGGTTTTCTATTCCTTGCTCAGTTTCTTCTCCCTCTGGAATCAATATTATGTGGATACTGTTTTGTTTCATATTGTCCTGAAGTTCCCTTAGGCTTTCCTCCTGCTTTTTATTTATTTGTTTATTTTTAGTAGTTGCTCTACTTGGGTATTTTTCACTACCTCATATTCTGGCTCACTGATGCACTCCTCTGCTTCTTCTAGTGTACTCTTGATGCTTTCTATTGAGTTCTTTACAGCAACAATACCATTTTTCATATCTTCTTGGTTCTTCATTTCCTCTTGGTTCTTACACATATTGTCAAATTTGTCTTCCATTCTTTTAAGCCACCTTATGATCATTTCTCTGAATTCTTTCTCTGACATGTTGCTACCTCCATTTTGTTTACTTTCTTTTCTGGTGATGTTTCTTTTTCTTTCATATGCAGCCTCTTTCTTTGTCTCCCCATGGTCTTTCTTCTTTGGGTGCCTGATTATGTAATTCTTTCTCATGCGATGATTTCAAGGCACAAAAGACCCCACAACCAGGTACAATGTACAGGGTACTGAATAGAAATGTATTCACGATATTAACAACCCCAAATAAACGTGACTACAAGAGAAAGACCAATTAAAGGATAGGAGAGAAAAAAGAGAAAAAATAAGAAAGGGAGTGCAAAAATGAAATTGGAAAAAGGAAAAAATGTAAGAGATAAAATAAAGAGAATAAGAAAGAAGTGGGGAACAAACTATATATATGTGGAGAAAACTCCAATAGAACAGTCATTAATCCCAACAAATGTCAGCAACAAGTACTTAGCAAGTAATACAAACTACAAACAACACCTAATATTAAGCGAGGGGAAGAAAAACAGAAGGAAAAAACAAATACAAAGAAAGCAAAAAAAAAAAAAGCAAAATAATCTCACAAGCAAGAATAAAAAATCGATATTATCAACAATAAAGCAAACAACAACAAAAGGACAGAAAGAAAAACAATTTTTTTTTGCATAGTGAAGACTGAGAAAAGAGAGGTTTGTATGGACTTGAAGCAGGGGATTTAAAATTAGATACATAAGTAGGGTGACATTTTAATAGGTTGTAAATAGAAAAAATAGGGAAAATCTAAAGCAGGAAAAGAGTAAGAGAAACAGGACAACAAAAGGGGAAAAGTGAAGAAGAGGGTTATGGCATAAAGGTAAAGTTGAAATAGAGTAAAATGATGTTAAAAGAAATATGAAAATAAAATGTAGAACACTAAGCCCAAAGTAAAATAAAGAGAAAATAAAATGACACTTAAAAAATTAAAATAGTACTAGTAATAATACTGATTGAACATGAAAATATAATAATTAAAAAAGTAAAATCAAGTGAGGGAAAAGGAAAAAATAGTTTCTTAAGTAAAAGATGAAAAAAAAGTGCAGTAGTTAAGGTCAGTCACTTCCTCTACTATTCTGTTTGGCACACCTTGTTCCTAGTCAGGACTGTATTGTAGTTCCCTATGTTCCACTGTTTCTCAATGTTGTAAGCCATTCCTGATTTTTAAGCAGGCAGTGTGTCTTAATTTCTTGTATGCCTTTATTTGTGTTTACAGATGAGTCAGTTTGTGATTCAACCCCTGGTTGGCAGTGTTCCTTTATTGACCTCTGGGTCTATAGGTCCTCTTTAGCCAGTGCTTAGATCTTGCTTTCCCTGTGGCACTAAATACTGGTTTGTGAGAGTGGGTTGCCCCAGAGCTTGTTCTCTGTTGGTTATTGCCCTCTCAGATCCCCAAGTTCCAGAAAAACAAATTTCCACTTCAGTCTCTTAGGGTGTCTCCAATTGGGTGATCCTATGTATTGGGCTTAGTAATCAGAAACAAGAATTTAAAGAGGAAAAAGAAATAAAAAGAGCCAGAGTAAGTGTGCAAACTCTGGGGCTGTGCGTAAGTCTGTGCAGTCTTTCCTCCCCATTTTTGGGTCTAAGCCAGTGGTCGGCAAGCTCAGTCAACAGAGCTGCAAACTTCACCTCACAAACCTCATGTGGCTCTCGAGCTGCAGTTTGCTGACTACTGGTCTAAGCAGCTTGCACACTTTTAAAATTTTTAGGCTGTCCTTCTGCGTCAGATAAAAATGCGTTGCTTTTTAGAGTTCCTTTCTGTTAGCAGCTATGAGAACCCCTTTCTACATCCACAGATCATGCCAACCCCAACAGCCATGGATTTTTCTAGGTGCAGACAGTGCACACATTTCTCTCTCCTGCTGGCACCAGAGACATCACCTTATTCCAGGTGAAATCTGATCTTCCTGTGGTGGAGTGTAGAGCTCCTCTGAATCTGCCTCTTTGCGCCAATTGAGGACCAGTGTTCTGGGGTTCACAGCTGTTTGATGGGTGCTGTAGTTGTAGATTTTCAGGTTTCTGATAACATACACTTTCCCCTTCAAGATGGCACGGTCTCCGTGTTCTACCTGGTCCCTCCTGGAAGGAGCCCAGCAGCAGTGGGGGCTGCCTGGTCAGGGGATCCCCGTTCAGCCATCCACACTGTCAAATGGAGTATTGCTGTAGCTCAACTCACCAACAAACTCTCCCCGTGTGACCCTCAGCTGTTCTTTTTATCTGCTCCAGGACAAGGCTAAGGACACATCTATCTATTCTGCCACCATGTTTTTCCCTTCTTCAGGAAGAATCCTTTGTTGATATTTTCTTCCTTTCCTGACTTTTATTTGAGTATTAGCATTCCACATAATTTTCTCTCTTGGCTTACCATTTCCTTCTATTTGTCTTATTGTTTTAGTAGCAGATCTAGGATTTGCAATATGCATCTTTATCTTATCATGATGTACCTTAAATAATATTATATCTCTTAATAAATTCTAATATCCTTACAAACATATCCTTATATTTTTGTTACTATCGATCATGGTATCATTTTCATATATTTTCCTTCTACAAGTTATTTTTCCCATTTTTTTGAGAAATCATTGACATACATAACTGAATAAGATGAACAAAATGATGGTTTGATTTACACATTCAGTTGGCCCTAGAACAACATGGAGGCTAGGGGCACTGCCCTTTCACACAGTCAAATATCCATATATAAGTATAGTTTAGCCTCCATATATGTGGATTTTCAACCATGGAGTTGAATCTTGAACAGTGTGGGTTTGAAATGTGTGGGGTAATTGAACTGTGAAGATCAATTGAAATTTCTTTATTGATTAAGGTAATACATATGTGTCCTCATCCCTCCATTAAATCCCCAATCCTCCCCACTTATGCCCTCACTCCTCCATGGTGTCTGTGTCCATTGGGTAGGCTCATATGCATACAATTGATATGATTGTGATTTTTATCTCTCAATATGTTTATATGATGTGTCACCTATATTGATTTGTGGATATTGTACCATCCTTGAATTTCTGGGATAACTCGTACTTGATCATGGTGTATGATCTTTCTAATATGCTGCTGGATTCGCTTTGCTATAATTTTCTTGAGGATTTTGGCATCTATGGTCATGAGGGATATTGGCCTATAATTCTCGTTCATTGTATTTTCTTTATCTGGTTTTGGTATTAGGGTAATTCTGGCTTCATAGAAAGAGTTTGAAAGTGTTCCTTCCTCTTGAATTTTTTGTAATAGTCTGAGAAGGATAGCTTTTAGTTCTTTCTTGAATTTTGTAATAATCTCCTATGAAGCTGTCTGGCCCCCTGATTTTGTTTGGTGGGAGCTTTTTGATGACTCAATTTCTTTCATAGTTATTGGCTTATTGAGATTCATAGAATCTTCCTGATTCTATTTTGGAAGGTTGTATTTTTTAAGAATATGTCCATTTCCTCCAGGTTGTCTAGTTCGTTAGAACAGATTTGTTCATATTATTTTTTTAACAATACTTTGTATTTCTCTGGGGTCTGTTGTTATTTCACTTCTCTCATTTCTGATTTTATTTGGGTCCTCCTTCTTTGCATCATGGTGAGCCTGGCTAGGGGTTCATCAATCTTGTTTATCCTTTTAAAGAACCAGTCTTTGGTTTCATTGATAGTGTGTATTGTTTAATTTAATTTTTATTTTTGGTCTCTATGTCATTCATTTCTGCTCTGATCTTTATTACCTCCTTCCTTTTGCTCATTTTGGGGTTTTCTTGTGATTCCCTTTCTAATTAGATGAGCTATAGAGTTAGATGATTTACTACCATTTTTTCTTCTTCTTATTTTTTTTAGGTAGGCCTGTAGAGCTATAAACTTCCCTCTCAAGACTGCTTTCATTGTGTCCCATAGATTTTGGATTGTTATGTTTTTATTATCATTTGTTGCCATGCTGTTTTTAATTTTTCTTTGATCTCATTGGTAACACAATCATTATTTAATAACATGCTATTCAGCTTTCAAGTATTTGAGTTTTTTGGATTGTTTTTATTGTAGTTTTATGTCATTGTGGTCTGAGAAGATGCTTGGTATAATTTCAATCTTCTTGAATTTTGGGAGACTTTGCTTATGACCTAATATGTGGTCTATTTTTGAAAATGTCCCATGTGAACTTGAGAAGAACGAATATGCTATGGCTTTAGGGTGAAATGTTCTGAAGATGTCAGTTATATCTGTCTGATCTAGTGAGTCATTTAGGATTACTGTTTCTTTGCTGGTATTTTGTCTAGAGGATTTATCCAGTGATGTCAGTGGTGTATTAAAGTTCTTTACTATGATTATATTGTTGTCAATCTTTCCCTTGATATCTTCAGGGTTTTTTTTATGTATTTGGGTTCTCCTTCATTGGGTGCATATATGTTATCAGGGTTATATCCCGTTGTTGTATTGATCTCTTTAGTATTATGAAGTGGCCTTCCTTATCTCTTGCTATGGCCTTCACTTTGAGGTCTATTTTGTCAGATATAAGTATTGTTACCCCATCTTTCTTTTAATTTCCATTTGACTGAAATATATTTTTTTCATTCCTTCACTTTCATTATGTGTGAGTTCCTTGTTCTGAGATGTCTCTCTCTCTTTTTTAATGCTTTCAACAATAAAGTTGTTTTTTATTTTTTAATTAATAAATATTTATTGTTCAGATTATTACAATTATTCCTCTTTTCCCCCCATAGCTCCGCTCCACCTGGTTCCCACTCCACCCTCTACCCTTACCTCCGCCACCACTGTCCTCATCCAGAGATGTATGATATTTGTCCAGTATTTTTCCACACCCCCATACCCCTTTCCCCCCAAGAATTGTCAGTCTACTCCCTTTGTATGCCCCTGATTCTATTATATTTACAAAAGTTTATTCTGTTCATTAGATTGTTATTCACTTGATTTTTCGATTCACTTGTTGGTAGATATGTATTTCTTGTTCATAATTTTTATATTTACCTTTTTCTGCTTCTTCCTCTTCTTAAAGAATACTTTTCAGAATTTCATATAATACTGGCTTGGTAGAAATGAATTCCTTTAGCTTTTTCTTATCTGTGAAGCTCTTTATCTGCCCTTCAATTCTGAATGATAGCTTTGCTGGGTAGAGTAATCTTGGTTGTAGGTTCTTGCTATTCATCACTTTGAATATTTCTTTACATTCTTGTCTGGCCTGCATAGTTTCTGTTGAGAAATCAGCTGACAATAGTATGAATGTTCCCTTGTAGGTAATAATTGTTTTTCTCTTGCTGCTTTTAAGATTCTCTCTTTGTCTTTTGCTCTTGGCATTTTAATTATGATGTGTCCTTGTGTGGTCCTCTTTGAATTCCTTTTGTTTGGGGTTTTGTGTGCTTCCTGGACTTGTAAGTCTATTTATTTCACCAGGTAAGGGATGTTTGCAGTTATTATTTCTTCAAAAAGGTTTTTAGTATCTTGTTCACTCTCTTCTTCTGGTACCCCCATAATTTGGATGTTGGTATGCTTGAGGTTGTCTCAGAGGTTCCTTACACTATCTTCAAATTTTTTTATTCTTTTTGCTTTTTGCTTTTCTGGTTGAGTGTTTCTTGCCTCTTTGTATTTCAAATCTTTGACTTGATTCTTGCGGTCCTCTGGTCTGCTGTTAGGTCTCTGTATAGTATATTTTACTTTAGTCAATGTATGTTTAATTTCTAGTTGGTCCTTTTTGATATCTTCAAGGGTCTCACTAAATTTTTTGTCCTTTTCTAGGAAATTATTGAAAAACCTTATAATCTTAGTTTTGAACTCTATATCAAGTAGTTTGGTTTCCTCCATTTCTTTCATTTGTGACCTATTTCTTTGTCACTGCATTTTCACTGCCTCCCTGAGTTGGTAGAGTATCTTTGTGTGGTAGATGTCCTATAGGGCCCAGGGCTCAGCCTCCCCTAGTTACCTGAATTGGACACTTTGGGTGCATCCCTTTGTGGAGTATGTGCACAGTCTTATTGTAGTTAAGTCTTGATTGTTGTTAGTATCACTGGGAGGAATTGACCTGCAGGCCAATTGGCTGTGAGGATCTGCTGTGTCTACCCTGGGAGAACTTCTGTGCTGGAGACACTCTTATGAGAGAAGACTTGCAAAATTGCAAAAGCATCTTTGTTCCGCTTGGAAGGGGCAGAGTCTCAGGGCAGAGCAGACAGCCTTGGCTTACCATCAGCCCTTCCCTATGAGGCCCCTGGGTCTCAGTGTCCCTTGGTAATCACTGCAATAACTTCTGGGAGAAAGCCACCCTCTAGTTTTGACCGCTGCCACACTCTCCAGTTTATCTCTGAATGAGTCTGGGTTCTCATAAACTTGCCTGGAAGTGGAGTTCAGCACAGTCAGGTGCTCCATCTCCCACCTGCTTTAGAAAGCCAGCCACATACTCAGTCGCCCATGCACTCAGCAGTCAGTCCTCTCTGCATTCAGGTGCCTCTGTCATCTGCAGCTCCCCTGATTGTCAGTGTGCTTTTTCTTTTCCTGACAGTCCAGTTTCTCTCCAAATGAGTCTGCTTTCCCAGAGTCTTGCCCAGAACTTGAGTTCAGTGCAGTCAGGAGCTTCCATCTCCCTCCCACTTTAGAAAGTCAGCCATGTACTCAGCTACTTGTGCTCTCAGCTGCCAGTTCTCTCCACATGCGCGAGTCTCCGTAACTCAGCCTTTTGTAGCTCCTCTGAGTCTCAATGTGCTTTCCTCTTTCCTTCTATTTGTAGAATTTCCACTCGTCCAGATTTCCTGTGGTTTTGGATGATGTCCATTTTGTCTTTTAGTTGTGGTTTTGATATTGTTATGCGAGGCAGCATTTTAGGTCTTTACCTATGCTGCCATCTTGGTTTCTCGTCCTGAGGTGTGTCTCTTGTAGACAGCATGTATATGAGTTGTGTCTTTTTTATCCATTCAGCCACTTGATGTTTTTTGATTGGAGCATTTAGTCAGTTTACATTTAAATCTATTACTGAAAGGTACTTGTTTGTTGTCATTTCTATTTTTATGCTTATGTTCCTTCTTACCTTTTTATTTTTCTTTTGACAGAATTTCATTTAGCATTTCTTGCATTGCTGGTTTGGTAGTGATAAACTCCCTTAGACTTTTTTGTCTGTGAAGCTCCTGATTTCCCCTTCATTTTTTATTAATAGTCTTGCTGGCTATAGCATTCTTGGATTCAGTCCTTTTCTTTGCAACACTTTGTATACCTCTTTCCATTCCCTTCTAGTTTGATGTGTTTCTGTTGAGAAATCATTTGATATCTGATGGGGGATCCTTTGTAGGTAACTCTCTGTCTCTCTCTTGAAGACTTTAAGATTCTCTCTTTGTTGTGAACATTTGCCATTGAAATTATGACGTCTCTTGGTGTGGGTCTTTTGGGATTCATCTTCCTTGGGAATCTCTGTACTTGTGTAACTTTTTCCTTCTCCATATCTGGCAATTTTTTCTGTCATTTTGTCTTTAAATAAATTTTATAATCCTTGCTGCTCTTCTTGTCCTTCTGGCATCCCTTTTATATGCATAGTACTTCATTTTGAGTTGTCCAAAAGCTCTCTTAGGCTCTCCTCTTGCTTTTTAATTTTTTCTCCTGTTGTTGTTCAGATTGAACTTTTTTCTTTATCTTATCTTCTAACTCATTAATTCAGTCCTCTGCTTCTTCTAGTCTACTGTTGAAACTTTCCATGCTGTTTTTGATTGTAGCTATATCACTTTTCATTTTTTCCTGATTCTTGCATACGTTGTTGATTTTCTCCTCCATCCAATGTATGAATTGCATGACCATTACTACTAATTCTTTTATGGTCATGTTGCATGCTTCAATTTCACTAATTTCTTTTCTTGGTGACTCCTCATTTTCTTTCCTCTGGGGATTGTGTCATATCCCCATTCTGACTATCACCAGAAAGTTCAAACTTTGAGATACATGGACCTGGGCCATGTGCAGTGTTAACCTCGCACCACCCAAGTGTTACTGAAGTGCTCCGACACTAAGATGTGTGGCTTCCGGGGGTTGGTGGGAACCAGGCTTGCCCAGGGTCAGCATTACCAGTGCTCAGTACAGTCTCATGTGCACACCTAGAATCAGGGACCCAGCCTGAACTGTGCTGAAACGGACACCCTGCTGGCATGTGCCAAAAATCAGAGATTTCCTTAGCACATCCCCTGTGTCTGCACCAAGACTGGAGTTCTTTGTTGTTCTGTGAGGCTGTACATTGAGAATCAGGGTTCCTGCATGTGCACACACCAAGGATTGGAGTCACTGGATTTTAGTGTGAATCTACTGTGAGTAAGGAATCCCAGGAACACATGATAAGAAACAGAGTCAAGTCAGTGGTGCTCAGTGTTGCCTCCCACCCAGAGAATCAAGGTCCTAATCAGCCTGGGGACTGGGTTGAAAAGTAACACTGTGTCAGCAGGCAGTTTGTTCCTGCACTGCAGAAAACAGACTTATGTGTGTGCTTGCCCAGTGTCTGAGTGCTCCCAGGCTCAAATCCTTGTAGCAGCGCTGCGGCCCATGCAAGGTTCGGGTCTATCAGTTACTATGGCTCTGCCTGTGAGTCTGAGGGGAGAGGGATAGGCTCCTTGACTCACAGAAATCTGTGGATAGGATGTCTGGATTCTTGTTGTCTGTGAGTTGAGTCTGCAGCTATCGTTGCAGGTCTCTGTCCTCAGTGGTTGCAGGGTCCTGGTTTGCATCTGAGACCAGACTTGGTGATGCTGAGGCCAGGATCCTAGTCTCAAGCAGCTCTGTTTCTCAAGATGGCATGATCTCTGTGCCTGCACTGGCTGCCTTGGAGTGTCTGTGTTGTGCGTGTGGCTCTGTCATCTAAGAATGCCCTGTTTGGCAGCCCCTTGGAAGACCTACAAAATCTAACTGTCCCTAGCTCATACACAACACACACCACCACACACATCTGCACACTCCTCTATCACTCCCTCACTCTCTCATACTCTCTCCCTCCTTACTTTCCTGCTAGTTGCCATCTTCAGACCTCCTGTGAATATCAATTTTAAAAACTCACAAATAAATGCACCACACAGTTCAATGGACTATGAAATAATTACAACAATAGGTTTAGTTAACACCCATCATTATATAGATACAATAAAAAGGAAAGAGCTATATATGTTACCTATCAGCACTGCAATGTGTGTTATCTATCAACACTGCTATAAAGGAATAATGGTTATATATAATTTATAAAGATTTTTGTTGTTATTTAATTATTTATTTTTTAAATTTAATTTATTTTTTTACTTAAGTTACCCTGAATCCTTTTCTTTTGTTTACAAACAAAGACTTCCAGCAGAAACATGACCTATATTGAATGTCTTTCTTAAAGCTGGAGCACTGTTATCAATATCAGTACAGGACCAAGGACACATGACCTGAGATGTGATCTCTGTGAATTGTTGAAGTTGGTATTGCTAAGATTATGACCCAATTCTGTCACTTTTTGATAAAATATTGGCGTTTTTAGGACAGTTGAGGGGTTAATGGGGATATTATCCAGTAGGGTATTTAGTATCAAGACAGTTGTAGGAAAAAAAGCCAGATGGTTGCTTTATCTGTGTAACTTATTTAGCAAAGGCTCCCAATCTCCTGACATACTTTCTCATATACTTGGCAGTCTATCTCTAGAATAATTGCACATTTATTAAAGGTAGTTATCTCATCTTGAGAACAGAGACCCATAAATCATATTTCAGATGTGTAATAGATTACAAAATGTAGCATCAGATGACCTCAGTGTGAATGTAGTCCTAAACTTATTTTCTGAAGCAGTGTCAATTCCATTTTTCAAGTAGATTTTGTGATACAGCAATAAATATGAAAGGCAATGTTTAGAGCACTTGCCAAAGTCTCATGCCCTCTCTGTGGCTGCCTCATACTTTTTTCATGACACCATTCCTGAAGGAGTTATGAAGTGCTTCATTCTCTCAATCAATGTTAGTTTGGTAAGCACCACACATTTATTTTCTATGCTTTCTTAAATACTCCAAGGGGCCAATTACAGACTCTCAGATGATCTGTAACTAGGTGAGCAGCCTGCTTCATCATAGGCTCCTTAGTGGAAAAGTAGTTGCTAAAAATTTATAAAAAATATTTATTTCTATCTAGGTGAATACTTCAGTGGGCCTGTAAGTCCCTCTTAATTGTTATTATTCATCTTAATATTAAGCCATTTACTAGCTCCCTTTCCTTAAAATTATTGCTATCTGGGCTTTTAGCATTTCTTCCAAAAGATTAGTAATCAATTAGTGTGCAGAAAATATTTATAAATATGTAACAACTATATTTTAGGGGTTAAATGGGTAACATGTTTCTGTACTTAATCGTTTTGTGCTTCCAGAAACATACTTCCCTGAAATAAAGCAAGAAAGTGCAAACACAGTGAGTAAATAAAAGCTTTCTTTGGTGGTTTTCTAGGACTTGTATAGGAGGAAATACCAGATTTCTTACTAAATGAGTTTGTGAGAGACACTATTGTAATGCCTTGAGTAGAACGCTTGAGGTTAAGTATGTAATTGAGCAAAACTCCAGCACTACTGTATTATCAGGATCATATAATGCTGAGTGGGTTTATAACTGCAAGACTATTAGCTGGATGTTATTCCTCTAAGTACTAACAGTAATGGATACTGATGGACTACATTTTAGCCACACTGGGAGTAATTATGCCAAAGACACTAAACATCATATTGACTATCTTTCTGGGCACTGCTGCCCATTTTAGCAATAGCTGACTTGGAAGTTGTTCTTGTGTGACTAGTTAGCTGATAGCCAAATTCCTTTCTCATTTGTGCACAGAATACTGTAAAAGAGGAAGAGCCCAAGGCACTTGGGATATTCAACTTAATTATCTTGCTGCCAATCACTACAAACATTTAGTTTATGCTATCTCCAGCTCTAGGTTTCTTAGATTTTCTTTGGCAGAACACAGATGGTGTTTCATTTCACACTTTCAAATAGTGATCTTGTAATATGCAGAGCATGGGAACAAGACAAATTTAGACTGTATCACAGACCTGCAATTTTTGTAAACAGTTGTTTTCCACCCCAGGAACCCAACTTCTGCAGGGGTTGCCATCTGGAGTTGAAATCTTTGGTAGCAGTAGGCACTCCCATCTGAGATTCATGGGATGGGAGAAACCTGTGGATGAGCCAGGGAACACTTGTTCTGGTACCCAACAAAGTGATAAGCAAAAGACTTGGCTAACATTATCACACTTAGTCTTTATTCCTCCTGCTGTCTGGATACCTAGTCCATCCCCTTTAGCAAGGAAAGGCTACATAACTGACTGAAAGTCAGTAATGTAAAGGAAGAGAATAAACCTGCTAAGTAAACATCTCGAGAAACATCTAGTCAAGTTTATTTTTTGTTGTAATTGACAGAAATTTTCCTTCCTACCTTAGGCATGCAAGAGAATAGCACTGGTGAATGTATGCTCACATACAAATGTGAACCCCCTCCTCTCTCTCTCTCTCTCTCTCTCTCTCTCTCTCTCTCTCTCTCTCTCACACACACACACACACACACACACACACACACACACTCGCACACACATAAACCCCTCTGATAATTTTTTACTAGCTCCATAGAACATGTCTTACGGATTTACAAAATCCCAGCTTGAAGACTCAGGAGAAAAAACATATTTATTATCTTGTAATTATTTGAACATTCCTAAGCAAATAGTCTGATTTTTCACATAATCCTGGGGTTTTAGTTGATCATAACTTAGTATAAGGTGACATGCAGCTGATGAAAATGTGACCATGATCAGAGCTTCATTGATTCAAGCAAATGGTCTACATAGAAGTGATGAACCCAAAGTAGTTTATATTGTTATTTTTAAATGATGATAATTAAGTTTATAACCCCTATGATATCTGGAAACCATGTATTATGAGGTCAGTTGAAAAAAGCTAAGGATTATTCATGTAGAGAAGGGAGGACTTAACTAGGGTTGGTTGGGGATATGACAACTATGTTTATATGATAAAGAAGAGGAACTGAATTTACTGGCTGTTTTGGAAGGTGGTAATAACAGCAGTGTAGGTGCAGGGGGTAGAGAGTATAATGTAGTGGAAAGTTCACTGGTCTTAGAATGAGTAGATTTAGACTTGGGTCTTGTTTTTGCTTCTGTCTGAATCTCTTCCTTTTTAGAAGTGGCTCAGCCATGGCTTGGATTGGTTAGGTGATGACTTGGATCAGATTTCTGTGATTGGATATTGGAGTCAGTGGAACCAAAGGTATGAGCCAGGGTGAGGAGGCAAGTCTAAGTTCTTTACAGAGAGTTGAAGGCAAAATTCAAACCCCATTTTGAAGGTCAAGAGGCAGACAAGAGTCACAAGGATATTAGAGCAGGAGCAGGTCAGGGATAAATGGGTTAGGTGGGTCTTGGGAAACTGGTGAAAACATGAGTAGGTGCTTGCTGCTCTCCTTTATGTGTGTGAAGACACTGGTGGGTGCATCAGTTTAGAGGGTTAGGTCAAGTATTTATCTAGCCATCTGATCTTGACTGACTCTCAGCCTATATCTGGGGAGTAGTAGCTTCAGTTCAGAAGTAAGAGGGTTGAAGTGATGACCAATACTTGTTTTATGAATTACAGTAAAGAAACATTGAGATTCTATTAGAACAGAATTTCCTACCAATTGGAACAGTCCACTCATGAAGCTGGTAACCTTGGCAAGTAGAGGAAGTTTCAGATTTATTGTCAAGATGAGGAGGCCTAGATTATTTACTTTTATCTCTTGTAAGTAATAACTTACCTAAAAAGGGTGAGAGCATACCCATTAAAAAGAGCTTTCCAGTGGCATTAGCCCCTTGGCACTTGGCTGGATTCTCCTATTTAGTAAAGTTGTTGCAGGGATAGGGTGGGTGTTCTCTATTTTGCCACAGAAGTAATATAAACAGCCGAGACTGGTTTGGCTCAGTGGATAGAGCGTCGGACTGCGGGCTGAAGGGTCCCGGGTTCGATTCCGGCAAAGGCATGTACCTTGGCTGCGGGCACATCCCCAGTAGGGGGCGTGCAAGAGGCAGCTGATCGATGTCTCTCTCTCATCGATGTTTCTGACTTTCTATCCCTCTCCCTTCCGCTCTGTAAAAAATCAATAAAATATATTTTAAAAAATGTTTTTAAAAAAAAGAAGTAATATAAACACTCTTCAAATTTTCACTGGTGATATGATTTTGTTGTTGTTGTTTTTGTCTTCTGTCTGGAAAATGTCCATGACTGCAACATTTGGATATCTGAAACTTGCATGCATCACAGACACCATCTGTTAAAATCAGGGACACACATAGTATATGCAATTAGTAGTGTTGCAGATGTATGTAGCAGAGGAAATTGAAAGAACCACAACTTCCTCTGTTTGACTGACATGATTAATAGGGCATTTGTGGATCGTATGAGCTTTTATTTTCATCAATGAAAGACCTCTTTTGGCTGCTCTGGCGATACATCCTATTTGATTAGAAAACTTGTCTTGGAAAAAAATAAGTAACTTCTTTTTAGGGTGGTTGGGTACCCATTAAAGAGGAAGTGCAACCTGAAGGCTATTTTAAAAGGCCAGAGGAGAATTCCTTGGCCAGGGAAATTTAGGTCTAGGTGCAAAATATATGGCGTTCTCTCTCTCTCTCTCTCTCTCTCTCTCTCTCTCTCTCTCTCTCTCTCTCTCTCCCTCTCTACCATCAATATCCTCCAGAAGGACCCCATGGGGTCACTGAAATGCATCCCCCCTCTGCTCCTCTTGCCATAATGACCTTTTGGGCCTTTTTGCATTCTTAATTTTTGAGCACATGATCATTGAAGCCTTCTAAGAGGCAGGACAGAGTCTACTATCTAATACTATTCAGGATAAAACTGAAGCTCAGGGAAGAAGTGACCTACCTTGCATCATAAGGGACACAACTAGGACTAGAACCCAGAGTATAGACTCCAGCTCTCTGTCCTGCTCCATCTTTCTTTTACTGTTGTTCTGCTACACCAGCCCTTTAAACTCTTGGCTTAGAGGAAGATGTAAGGACATCCTGAAGGAATGCATTTTTGAGGGCTTTATAAATCATACAAAATCCACACAGGTGCCAAGTATGGTGTGCATGTTGGGGTGATAGAATAAATCTTCCTGTGAATTGATGTCCATTTGTGAGTTTCAGCATCTGGTTGCTTCCCCAGCATTGTAAGATATTGCTGCTGTGTAAGGGTTTCCTACTTCTCGTAGAGATGGCTATGCATATAAATAGCCATGGGTACTCCTTAAAGGCAGATATTATGTGTTCTTTTGTTCCTGTGTCCTCAGTGCCCATCTCAAGGTCCTACTTCTGGTGAGGCCAAGAGGGTTCTGAGTATTAGATAAACAGGCAATGGGACATAGGAGGGCCTACTTTGTGCCCGGCTCTTTTCTAGCTGGGAACTAAAGATATAACTAAACAAGACTGAGGCAGTCTCACCCCTCATGGAAGAGTCTTGTTGGGGACATGCACTTTAAATAAATGCACAAAAACATGATTCCAAGCTGTGATTCATACTTGCAAGGATATGAATCTGCACAACTGTTGAGAATTTTGGATGGGGTAGCTACTCAAAACTGGGTGCTCTCACCTCTCAAAAGAGATGACAAAAACGCTGAGACAAAAAGGATGAAAAGATAGTAGTCATTCAAAAACGTGAGAAAAGGCACTTTAGGCAAGGGAATGGCATGAGTTGTACCACATTCCCATGCCCAGAAATGTTCCTGCTGTAGAAAGCTTGACCAAGGGGCTGTGAAGATATACCCTTGACTTTCAGGGAAAGACCGGGACTCATGGTACACGAATCAGTATTGAATGTTAAATAACCTATGGCCATGGATCATATGAGCTATAAGCAGTGCCTCACTAGATGCTGCTTCATATGCACATTGCTCTATGGTCTGTGAGGTCCCAGCACAAATGAGGCCAAGATAATCTATTTGGGTAACTATCTTCCATTAGTTATCTAAATAGCATTGTACCTGGTGCTTCTCAAGGGCCCTTTTAACTGTAAGACCTTTAAGGACTTCAGTGGTCCCTTAGACTCACTCTGTTTTGCAACCCTTGATAGTATATCCACACTTGATTCCAGGTAGGTTAAAAATTACCTCACTAACAAATTTGGCAATATATATTAACAACCAAAGAATGTCCAAGAATTTCACTTTTGGAAAATATATTACAAGGGAAATAATTTAAACTGTTTATATGCACACAATAGAGTTCTCCAAGTGTAAAATTACAAAGTAATACAATGACTAACAAGAAAAGATTGGATAATTTAAAAATGATATTTCTAATAATATCAGATAACTGTACTGAGGAGTTGCAACTGGCACTGTACTAGATACTTTATGTCATTATCTCATTAATCCTCAAAATAATTATGGTGATTGATACTATGCTATGCTATAATTTCTAGAGGAGGAAACTGAAGCTTAGAGGTTTAAACACTTGTGTTTGACTACAAAACCATTAAGTAGTAGGGTTGCAATTTCAATGCAGCTCCATCTGACCCCAAAAGCCCAGGCTTTTAACCATTTATAGTTTACTTATTGTCTCTATTACATCATGTGGTTCTTAAAATGATGGTTGTACATGAAAAAAGCAGGATATGAAATTATCAATATGATCCTATATAATAAAAGCCCAGTAACAGATCAGCAGAATGACCAGAATGACTGGTCGACCAGTCACTGTTATGTGCACTGATCACCAGGGGGCAGACGCTCAATGCAGGAGCTGCCCCCTGGTGGTCAGTGTGCTACCACAGTGGGAGTGCCACTGAAAGAACAATGCAGAACTGGCTGTACTCCATCTTGAGGAGCTGGTCAGCCTGACCCCCTCCTCTCCTGATGGGAGTGACCACAGGAGCACCAGGAATGTCCTAACGCCCCCAACCACTACCCCTGAGTGGACCAATGAAGTTCTGGGAGTGGCTTAGGTCCTGATAAGGTCATATCACAAAGGTGCCCCCCCCCCACGTCACTACTGACCATTCAAGGGACAGTCGGGGATGGCTCTGATCTTAGAATATGAAACCCTAACCAAAGTGACCAATCTCCATAACTCACACTACTCTCCTAGGCCCACCCAAATGACCAGTCCTTATAACCTTTGTCTCCCAAGCTCGCTCTCTCTCTCTCTGGTCCCACCACTACGCTGGTAAGGGGGCTGTGAGAGCCGAGCCCGGGCTTGAATAAAGACTCTTTGCTTTTGCATCAGATAATGGCTCCCTGGTGGTCTCTGGGGATCTTGAAATCTGGGCATAACACCAAAGCTGACTGGGATGAGCGGTTGCTCCCACTGTGAACCCTTGCCAACAGGCAGGAACCCAGGCTGCAATTGTTTCTTCCTCATCCCAGGCTCCTCCTCCTCACTCTCTGCTGCCTCCTCCAGAAGCCCCCAGGCCATGAAGCATCACTGCTGGGATCGAAGAGCTGACCCTGGAGGCTGGGAGGCGGGTTTGTGGCCACCAGGAACTGAGGCCTACTCTGTCATCTCTCAGTGCTATTGTCCCTGGGCCCACCTCCTGACTGGATCCCCTGAAGAGTTGAGTGCTCAGGCTCCATGGAAGATGCCAGACCAGGGAACAGCCACTCAGAGGGCAGGTCCACAGCCACTCAGAGGCAGGTCCACAGCAGTTAGGCAGACCAGGATGAGCAGCACTCCCACAGTGGCACGATTGCCACAGGCCACGCCCCCCCAAGAGTGCATGAGTCTCACCCATGCACTGGGCCTCTAGTTAGATTATAACCATGTAAAATAAGCATTGCTTATTATTTGTTTATTTTTTTTAGAGAGAGAGGAAAAGGGAGAGGGATAGAAGGATAGAAACATCATTGATCAGCTGCCTTCTGTATGCCTGTCTTCTACTGAATTGAGCCTGAAACCCAGGCATGTGACCTGACCAGGAATCAAACAAGTGACCTCTTGGTGCCTGAGTTGACACTCAACTGCTGAGCCATGCTAACCCGGCAAGCATTTATAACCAAAAAGACATAAAGAAATATGGCAACGTCATTGGTCATTTCAAAATGGAAACTCAATTTTCTTTTTACACTTTTTGTATTTTTCAAATTGTCTGTAATGAATAATTATGACTCACAAATAGAAATTCTACTAACAAACTTGTCATTGAACACAAGAACACCAAAGAAAACTTTCTTAATCTTTTCCCACCAAAGTGGCCTCCATTCAAATTAACTGTGGCCCATAGGCAGTAAGCTTCATTTGTTTATAGTTAACATGGAGGAGGAAGAGAAATGAAGGAAGCACTTCAATTATTTTCTTTCAAGTCCTTGCAGGATAAAGTAATTACATCTTTACTCTTGAGTCTTGTAAGAAGAAAGTTTAGTGACAAATCGTAGCACGGTTTTGCAGCCAGATGAAAAATATATTGTTGTTACCTTTGCTTTGCATCCAACTTTTTCTCCAAATATTGACTGAAGAGTTGAGAGCTTAGGTTAAGATGTGTCATCATTTAGGCTTGGCAGATTAAATCACATGACTCTAGAGCTCACTAGAAAAGAAAATTTCCTTTGATTAGTGGCAGAAAGCCCTCAGTTCTTCATTTCTGCAATGACTTAGGAACAAAAATGAAAGTCAGGTATGAACTTTCTTTGGATTTTTTGATGGCTTTTATTTAAATACCTAATACCCATTTCAGAACTTATAATGCTCACTTTGTAGGTAAAAAAGGTTTCTTGCTTTTTGTGAATCTTACATGATCAGGTGTGCAGCTGGTCATGATTAGAGTGACCACATTTACCTTGATTACATATTTGCTATCATATTTGATTTCTTACTGAATGGTGATTCAGTTTTGTAGTTTATTTTTTATTTATTTTTTTTAAAATATATTTTATTGATTTTTCACAGAACAGAAGGGAGAGGGATAGAAAGTCAGAAACATCGATGAGAGAGAGACATCGATCAGCTGCCTCCTGCACGCCCCCCACTGGGGATGTGCCTGCAGCCATGGTACATGCCCTTGACCGGAATCGAACCCGGGACCCTTTAGTCCGCAGTCCGACGCTCTATCCACTGAGCCAAACTGGTCTCGGCTGTAGTTTATTTTTTAAATGTCATAACATGTGTGTCTGTTTTTATATGTGTACATATTTATTAGTTAAGAGGACCCTTTATGTCTGAGAAGAAACATCAGTCTATTATCTTAGTCCAGATCCACCCCCCCGCCCCCGCAAATTACTATTTTCAGCCAGATTTACAAGAGGTACTTTAAAGGTTTGAATGAGCCTGGTCCTAGGAAAAGAAGGGTGATTTCCTTTTTTAAAAAAATATATTTTATTGATTTTTTACAGAGAGGAAGGGATAGGGAGTTAGAAATATCGATGAGAGAGAAACATCGATCAGCCGCCTCCTGCACACCCCTTACTGGGGATGTGCCTGCAACCAAGGTACATGCCCTTGACCGGAATTGAACCGGGACCTTTTGGTCCACAGGCCGACGCTCTGTCCACTGAGCCACACCAGTTTCGGCAGAAGGGTAATTTCTTGTCTAGAGCAGAAAGAAGGCAAGTTTAATGATATTGAGTCATCTAGGACCAGGCTTTCAAGACACGGCTTGCTGGAGTGCCTGAATTTTGGTATATGAAACCTTTTTCTTTGAAATAGTGATTTGAATGCTGAAGCTGTCTTTGTGAAATGAACCTTGATAATGGCAGAAACAGCCTTTTCCTAATTATAAGATGCCGTCTGTGGGATGACAGAGTGAGGTTGCATCAACCAGGACATTAATGTCAAGGGAGGTAGGGGAGTCTTTGGGTCACTTGGATAATAAACATTTTGCTCAGGGCTAATCAAGTATGTCTAAAATCAGGGCTAGATTTAGAATTTTCACATTGTGCCCATTGAAATTTCAGGGTGACTTTGTTGAATATTTGCTGGGCCCTCTGCTTGGGAAACTTATTCCCAATATTACCTGGTTCGGGCAAGGATGGGGGCTCGTGTTTTCATAGCCCCTGGGCTTGCTTTAGCCATGTCATGACCAGTCTGGAAGGTTCCTATAACATCACCTGCTGTAGTCAATTGAGACACAGAAGCTAAGAAGCAGTGGTATTTGCCCAAAATAGAACATACATTCCATGGAGCACCAGAGACAGAACCTCCCAAACTTGTTTCCCTTTTAGATATTTGTGCTGCACCAATTAATAAGTACTGTTGTAGGTGTGAATTTGGGGAGTGGTCAGGCAGCTCCTGAAGTCTTTGGAGTGCCAGTGGTTATTGTCAGTGTTATTTCTCTCCTGGGCACTCCCATATTCTGGCCAGTGAGGAGGGTGAGTGGATGGGCTTCAAGTGCATGCTCCTTTTCTCTTTCACCTTTTAGTCCCTGCATTGGGGCTTTGGAGACCTTGTGAAGTGCAAAAGACTCGCTTCCCTTTCTGCCTCCCCCATCCACTCACCCAGTCCCCAGTTTAATGATTTGCCTCCTGCTTGCCTTACTCAGCATCCTCAGACATTTCATGTCCACTTCTAGCAATAATGGTGACAGACTCCCATGTGAATGCTGTGTTTCTCTCTCGTATTTTATTTTAACCTCCAGTTATATTTTTGAGAACAGAAGTGGCAAGGGCTGAAAGAATGGCCTTCATCTCACAAAATTTGCCCCTCCCCATCCCATGTTCTCCTTCCTCAGCAGAAGATTTCTTCATGGTTGGTTTGTTTGTTTACTATTTTTGGCCATACTTTTCAATAAATCCAGGATCTGTTAAGAGGTAAAAATTGTAGGAATTACACATTTAGTTTGTGATTTAAATTTCTCCTCTCAGGCTCTCATTCTCTTTTCTGTTTTTTATTTTATTTTATTTTTTGCTTATTTATCCTGATCTTAGCACTAATTTTTGTCAGTAGACATTTTGGATCTAAAGACTTTCAAGTGGTTGGTTACGAAGTAAACATGCAAAGCAAACAGTGATTCTGCCTAAGTCACAATTGACATATTTTTTCCCTTTACTAATTTTAAACCTACATTTTTTTTATTGACAGTGTTAATATATTTCTGTCTGTTCCCTTCTTTCATTGTATGAATTGGCTGCGAGGTTGTGTGATATGTTGGCTGGGCTGGGGATTATATGACCCAGGTTTCCTTCTCTAATTTTTACCATATGTTTACAGACCTTAACTGTTCCTGTATACATTGGCATGTACCACTAGTGAGGGGAGCATGACTGATATAAACTTTTGTCTCCTAGGTGACTGGAGGAAGCAACGGTGAGCTACAGAATGATTTAAAAAGTAAAAGAGAACTCAAACAGTTGTCATCTGATTTAGTAAAAACAAAAACAAAAACACTCCCATTTAAGTGAAGATTCTGTCATTAGATGGTCTAGCTGTGAAAGCAAATTCACAGTTCCAAGGAGGGTAATTCCATAGAGTTCTGGAATGTCAGCAGTGTAAGGATCCATAGCAGATCATTTGGGCAATAAACATTTCCAGGCATCTTGTACATGGCCAAGTACTCTTCTGGGGGCTTGGAATGCAGTGAGGAACAAATCTCTTCTAGTCCAGTGGTCGGCAAACTGCAGCTCTCGAGCCACATGTGGCTTGGAGCCACGGATGGCCACTGTGTTGACTAATGAGTTTGCCGACCATTGTTCTAATTTCCTCTTTTGGCAAATAGGCACCTCAGTTTTCCTAAAGAGTGGAAAGGAATTGCCTAAAGTCTCATAGAAAGTTCATGGCAGGGCTAAGCTAGAATGTAGAGCCCCTGGAACCAGGGAGATGCTTTTTATACCTTAACTCTCTGCTCTTACCCCAATTGTGCTAATGCTCTGGTTATAGTCCCCCATGTGACTTGAGCAAATGGCCACAAACAAAATGGGTAATATCCTTTTATAAATGTTTTTATTGATTTCAGAGAGGGAAAGGAAGAGGAAGAGAGAGATAGAAACATCAATGATGAGAGATAATCATTCATAGGCTGCCTCCTGCATGCCCTCTATTGGGGATTGAGCCTGTAATTCTGGCATGTTCCCTGACTGAAAATTGAACCATGGCCTCCTGATTCATAGATTGACACTCAACCACTGAACCACACCATCTAGGCCATGGCAGGTAATATCTTACAAGGAGAGAATAGTAAAGGACCCTGCCAGAATTAGGGCTATATACTAAGAGCTCAAATATGCTCAACAAGACTGTTTTTCTGTGCTCTGATTAACCACAGCCCAGCTTAGTAGTCGAGCCCCCTTTGAGGCATCTGGCCTGTTAATTTTCCAGAGTCCCCAGGGACTTGCACATGGAAAATGTTTAGTAAGTTTGGGCAGAATTGTGCTGTGTTAGTGAGAGGAGACTAGAAGAAGACAGTGGAATCACTGAATGAAAGGAGCTGGCAACTGGGCTTCTCTAGACCATGAACTTGGGCCCTGTTGGCAGCTGGCTTCTGTGGCCTGGCTCCAGAAAGCTGTCACCATCCCCAAACCCACTTGCTGAATTGTTCCCAGAAGGGATCTGCCCTGTCACATCAGACACTCAGCTGAAATCTGGGGATTATGAAGCCTGCCACATTAGCACATCTTTCTCTTTTTAGAGATAAGAGTGTCAATCACTATGATGGGCAGCAAGACACTGTTCATTGTTATTAATTATTAGTTGTAAACTCAAAGACTTCATGGAACTAATAATATTGAGGCAGGTTGTAGAATTCCTCCTTTAAAGATACCACAATATTGTTTAGAGGAAATGGAATACCCTGAATTATCAAAGTCTGCTGAGACACTTTCAGATTCTCTTCTGCTGTAGGCATAGGGATGTTGAGAACTTACATTGAGTTACTATACAGAGTACTTACTACTTGCATGATGGTAAAGCAAGAACTCTGTGGTCAGCAGTGGTGTCTGCTCACAGAACTCTCCCTAGGCCTGCTGTCATCTCTGTTGAACAAAACTTACTGCCTTTATTTTACTGCCTCCTTGTTTTTCTTGGTCTATTGCTTTATATCTGCTTGACCTCTTTCTCCTAATTCATCCATTGGGCAACTCTAAATTGGCCTATGTATACCCCCAAAAGCAGCCCTCCTTGGTTTTCTCTTCTTTTCTTCTCCTTTTCTGCCTTTCCATTTTATGCCAAATATTTGCTTGGTTTAAAGCTTATAAAATATCATTTTGTTAAATCATGTTTTTATTTAAGTAAGATGGTTCTCAGGCTGAAGCTATTTTATTGTGTTAGGAGTCAGAAAAATAGAAAGAAAAATCCATTTTGTTAATGGAATAACACAACATGTTTTACTTCTGTCTTCTTGATTTTTCTTTTAATGGCATTGTAGAACTCTAAGTCTAATATTTTCCCAACAATTCAAAACCAGTTGCTTTTAGTTCTCTGGGGCCCTCTGCCTGTGATCTGGTATCAGCTGAACCCTCTAGCACCTCTAGTAACACTTTTGGATACTCTGATTTTGCTGTTTTTCATCTATTTTATCAAGCTTCCAGATGTTCACAATTTAATAGTTGACAAACTGACTTGCTGCCCATTGTGAATTGCCTTCCATTTGTTCTGGGAATATGAAAATCATCAAGATGTGGTTCCTGCTCTCTGAGAACTTATGACCTGTATATAGGTATGACAGACATGGCAGTCCATTATACTATAATGTTTCCTACTCCATAATAGAGGTATGAAGCATTACTATGAGAACACAGAAGATTTATTAATTCTGCCCTGACAGGAGGAAGGCTGCTATGTATAGCTGTTCAGGTTGTACTGCATAGGGGTGCCAAATCTAAGTAGAAATCATCCACACTCTAGGCATCAAATATATATATTCTAGCAGATGGAAGAATGTGTCTTGGGGAAGGATCACATTTTTCTAATTGTCACTAAGATGCTGCATGGGGTAGCAAGTGGCTCTGGGAAGCCATATGATTAGAAATGCTTGAAGAGGAAACAATATTGCATCTGGGATGTATAGAGATTACAGGAATTGGCTTGCCAGGCAAAGTACATTCTAGGCAGAGGGAACATGTGCTGTGACAGAGTCAGGAAATTACAATGGTATGTCTATGAAATGAAGAATGATTGGGTATGGCTGTTGCAGAGCACACATGGTAGAGCATAGTGGGCCATAGTCTGAATACACAGTTTGGATATAGATATGAAGATACTGGAATGTTGTGTCAATAGTATGGACTTTATCCCAAATATATTATGATGCTATTAAAGGTTTTATGTTGATCTCTTTTATATTTTTATTTTTATTTTTTAAAATATATTTTATTGATTTTTTACAGAGCGGAAGGGAGAGGGATAGAAAGTCAGAAACAGCGATGAGAGAGAAGCATCGATCAGCTGCCTCTTGCACACCCCCTACTGGGTATGTGCCCGCAGCCAAGGTACATGCCCTTGACCAGAATCGAACCTGGGACCCTTCAGTCCACAGTCCGACGCTCTATCCACTGAGCCAAACCAGTCTCGGCTATGTTGATCTCTTAAAAAAATGTTTTATTACTTACTAGAGACCCATTGCATGAAATTCATGCATGTGAGGGGGGTCCCTCAGCCTGGCCTGCACCCTCTCACAATCCTGGACCCCTCAAGGAATAACTGGCAGACAGAAATCTCTCTTGCAATCCAGGACCACTGGCTGCTAACAGTCCGCCTGCCTGCTGGATCGCCCCTCACTGTTCACCTGCCTGCCTGATCACCCTTAACCACTTGCCTGCCTGCCTGATTACTCCTAATTGCTCACCTGCCGGCCTGATCACCCCTAACCCATCTGCATACCTTCCTGATCACCCTTAACCAGTCACCTGCCTTCCTGATTGCCCCTAACCACTCTGCCTGCTTCCCTTATCACCCCTAACTACTTACTTGCCTGCTTGATTGTCCTAACTGCTCACCTGCCTGCCTGATTGCCCCTAACCATCTCTGTCCCAGCCCCTGCTGTGACAGCTTTGTCTGGAAGGTCATTCAGCTGTCCAGTCTAATTAGCATAATACACTTTTATTATTATAAAATACAAACTGGTGGAATATAAAGACACTAGTCTTGGTACTAACAGTAGAATTAAAAAAAACCACTGAAGGCAGAGGTCTCAAAGGCCTATGAGGACAGACAGATAATGAGTCAAGGTAATAAGTAAACTTGGGTTTAAGACAATAGATGGTTACCTGAACAGCAAATGCTCCATGGAAGGGGTAGCCGTACTCAGCTTTGGCTGATTGTTGCCAGGAGGGATGACAGACCAGGTGTGGTAAGGTCTCCACAATTTACATGAGAAGATAAAAACTTGCATATCAATGTATAAATATTCTAAATTTTAAGTTTTGGCATGTTTTAAAAACACTAAATGCCATATAAGGCAGGCCTGCTGACCAAAGTTGGTCAGCAGGACACTGGTTTACAATCTATGATAATGAGGGAAAGAAAAAAATTCTAGGAGTTTGAGGTGAGATAACAATGAAAATTAAATTGATTTTTATCTTCATTGCAGGTAAAACAAATATGGACATCAATTCTGTTCCTAGTCACATTAAAAAAATGGAGGCCAAATGTAACAGGCAATAAACATGGTGGGACAAAAGTAGGTTTACAGTTGTTTGTATGGAACACAATACAATAATTAATAAATAATAATACAAGAAAAACTCATGTATTAATAACTGTAAACTTACTTTTGCCCCATTCTGTATAGTCTCTATGGATATAGAAAGATGAACTGATATTAAATAAAATAGCTGATGAATAGGACTCAATGCTAATATTTCATCACAAGTTTTTTCCTAATGATCCTTGGATGGTTGTGGCAGGATTGTCAGCCAACCAGAACTTGAATAAGATTTCTTGAGAAGAGAGGCTCAAGGTGAAGAGTGTATGACAATTCTCTATTATACAACTTTCCAGGATTGTGACCCTTAACTGTGGCATTAGGGGCTTGAATGATACATCTAAGGGCTTCTATAAACCTATCTAGATTCTGAGTAGGCTTTAGATATGTCCCCTATAATAGCTGGCTCACCTTCAGCCCCAGCTTAAGATACAGTCTATGGCTAGACATATTTAATACAACCTGACTGTGTCCAATTGTAGCTAATTGAAAAAGGGTGGGCAATTTTAAGGGATTGCTAATCTATAAACTGGAATATAGTCTTTAATAGGACTACCTGACTCATGCCCTTTAGCCACCACTGTTTTGTTCAGAGGTATAGACATTATCTGAAGCTGGACGAACCCCCTCTGTAGGAGTTTTGAACTTGACCTTAAGAGAGCAAGACCTGAAGCTGTACTTTGTAAGGTTCTGGCATGCATGCGCGCGCGCGCACACACACACACACACACACACACACACACACATATATATATATATATATATATATATATATATATATATATAATTGAGAAGTGAACGTGTATATGTTCATAGGTGAGCTAGCTGATGGTATTTGAATCCCTACTTCCTGTTGTTTCTGAGGATGCTTGTCCTTTCTAGGCCTTGAATTTTTCAAATCTAAAGTGTGGGGTTCTTTTGGGAAGACTTAGAATATATTGAATTTGGTTTATATCTCTTGCAATCAAAAGATTCTGAGTAGAGAAACCAAGATGGCGGCATAGGTAATCACCTGAACTTGCTGCCTCACACAACCACTTCAAAACTACAACTAAAAGACAAGATGAGTATCATCCAGAACCACAAGAAGGCTGGCTAAGGGGAAATTCTACAACTAGAAGGAAAGAGAAAAGCACACTGAGACTTGGAGGAGGGGTGGAGGTACAGAGTGAAGTGCAGATGTACGGAGACACTCGTGTGTGAAAAGGGATGGCAACTGAGTATGCTCTTGTCTTTTTAAATCGGGAGGCAGACACAAGTTCCTGACTTCTCTGAAACCCAGTTCTGGGCAGGACTCTGGGGACCCAGACTCATATGGGGAGAAACTGGATTGTCTGGCATCAGGTGGCTTTCTCTCAGAGGTGCTGGCAGCAATCATTGTTCCTGAATGATGCCACGGGACACAGAGACACAGGACCTCTTCCAGGCAGGGATGATGGTCAGATATTGCTGTTTGCTCCACCCTGGTGATTTCCTGAGACCCTTTCCCACCCTATATGTGCACAGAGGGTTTTGCATATGAATGGCCTGGCCCTTTGCAATCTGAAACCTAACATACTGCAGCTGCATCAAAGAGCCTCAAAGCCAAAAGAAGACTCAAGGCTCAACAACAGCTTGCATTGCTTCACAGCTATGCCTCATCTGGACACCTGCAAACCACAAACAAAGAGAAGAAATTTGAAGATCTCTCTGTAGCTCTTGCTGGGTGGCCTCTCTCCTTGGATATCCAAGAGCCAATGTACGTAGTGGTCAGAGAGAGACCATCCAGACTACAACTCTTTAGATCCATAAGAGACATACTCAGGGAGCAGACTCAGTGAGCACCAAAGCCCCACTGAAGGAAGTCTTACCCCATAAGGATGTCTTCAGCACAAAAGTTCTCTCATCATAGACACAACTGATCCTCACAGCCAATTGGCCTGGAGGTCAATTTCCCCCAGTGATACCAACAACAATCAAGGCTTAACTACAACAAGACTGTGCACACAGCCCACAAAGTGTTGCACCAAGAGTGTAATTAGGGAGACTGAGTCACTGTGCACTATAGAATACCTATCACACAAAGCCATGCTATCAATACAGGAAAGTAACCAAAATGCAGAGACAAAGAAACAGGTCACAAATGAAAGAAATGGAGGAAAGAAAACTACTTGATACAGAGTTCAAAACCACGATTATAAGGTTACTCAAGAATCTTATGGAAACTTCCAATACATTTAGTGATATCCTTGAGGATGTGAAAAAAGGCCAACTAGAAATTAAGCATACACTGTCTGAAATAAAGAATAATATACGGAGATCCCACAGGAGACTAGAAGATCCCAAGAATTAAGTCAAAGATTTGAAATATGAAGAAGCAAATAACACCCAACTGGAAAAGCAAAAAGAATCCAAAAATATGAAGATATTGTAAGGAGCCTCTGGGACAACCTCAAGCGTACCAACATCCAAATTATGGGAGTGCCAGAAGAAGAGAGAGAGCAAGATATTGAAAACCTATTTGAAGAAATAATGACAGAAAACTTCCCCTACCTGGTGAAAGAAATAGACTTACCAGTCCAGGAAGCACACAGAACCCCAAACAAAAGGAATCCAAAGAGAACCACACCAAGACACATCATAATTAAAATGCCAAGGGCAAAAGACAAAGAGAGAATCTTAAAAGCAGCAAGAGAAAAACAGTTAGTTACCTACAATGGAGGACCCATGTGACTGTCAGCTGATTTCTCAACATAAACTATGGAGGCCAGAAGGGAGTAGAAAGAAGTATTCAAAGTGATGAATAGCAAGAACCTACAACCAAGATTTCTCTACCCAGCAAAACTATGATTTAGAATTGAAGGTCAGATAAAGAGCTTCATAAACAAGAAGAAACTAAAGGAATTATTCACCACCAAACTAGTATTATATGAAATGCTGAAAGTTATTCTTTAAGAAGAGGAAGAACAAAAAAAGGTAAAGACAAAAACTATGAACAACAAAATGACAAACACATATCTATCAACAAGTGAATCTAAAAATCAAGTGAGTAAAAAAATCTGATGAAGAGAACAAAGTGGTGACTATAATAAGATCAGGGGCATAGAAAGGGAGTGGACTGACAATTCTTGCAGGGAAAAGGGTGTGGGGGGATTGGGAAGGGACTAGACAAAAATCATACCTATGGGTAAGGACATTGGGAGGGGGGTAAGGGCATAGGGTGGGGTAGGAACCGGATGGAGAAGAGCTATGGGGGGGTAGAGAAACAACTGTAATAATCTGAATAATAGAGATTTATTAGTAAAAAAATATTCCTGAGTAATGGAAGTGGATAAGGATCAATTCTGTGACTTCTAGAAAATATTAAAATAATGAAGCCTGTAACTGAATAGCTGAAACTCAAATAATACCTACCAGCAATATTCACCGCATCAGACTAAAGGGACCTTGGTAAGCATTTTCCTGCTCATTAAGTAAAGGTGTTAGATGGATAGGCAGTATGTGCTGAAGGAACTCAGATACAAAGAAAACCAAGGTTGCCCTCAGTTAGTGTTTTTCTTTCTGAATCTTGGTTTCCTTCTCTGCCCAGTGAATGGTGATAATACCTCATGTGCAAGAATATTCTGCAGCTTAAATGGGGTAGCACACAGGAAAGCATCTAGCATTATTTCCTCAGCTCTGTATAAACTCAATGAATATTGATTTCCTCCATCCATTATTTTCCTGATTGGATGCCATCAAGGAGCCGGCACTGATGTTTCTTCAATAACATTAATAGGGCTATTTATCTATAGAACTAACTTCCAAATTTAACCAACTACTATCCATCTTCTTTCAGCTTCCCTGTTAGCAACTATTTGTTTCTTTCCTAGTATTAGTCCTGCCCTTTTTCTCAAAGAGGAACTTCTGATCATGAGTGGATTCCTTTTAGAATTGAAACAAAGTATGACATAGGAATTATTTTTTATGTTGCTGGCTTACCTCTTTTTGCCCTGGTGATCTTAGTGATAAAGACATTGTGAATTAAAATCATGTGTCCTGAAAAGGTGGATCAAAATGTAAGCATTGTCTGCTCTCAAGGTGGGATTCTCATTAAAATATCTGTACCATGTTTCTCTTTCCCAGAGATGAAGGATAAAAAATGAATAAAACCACCAGACACTTTTATTTAACTATGTCATTATAGTTTTATTTCCTGAATGTATTTATATATGAGAATTCAAAGAAGGCTGTGAAATATATTCTAAAGATTTAGGGGTAGGAGCACACTCTGGGCTAGTTACTTGGTGTGTGTCTCAGGAGAATTACCTGCCAGGCTTTAGATTCTTACAGAAGACACTCTGCTTTTTATAGTCATGTTCTCTGAAGGGGAGGTGGAGAAGGAGAAAGGGTTTAGAAAATGACTTGCAGAGGACAGACAGGGCTTTGCATTGCTTTCAAAAAGGTGTTTCCAACTCATTTTCTTACTATTAAAGTTACCTCATCAGGACCCAGGTTACAGACAGAGACTTGGCCAGCAATAGCTGCCCTAGATCTAAATTTAGTCTAGCATGAGGAATTCTCAGGGCCTACTCAAGAATTCAAATAATCCTTTCCACTAATAATTACAAGGTAAACTAAGATTATTTTTTGAGTATTAAATTTGACAGTAAAATAGTAATCAAGTTTCCAGATTAATTTAAATTGACCAATTGAAATAAGTGAATACTCAAGAAAATTTAAGTGTACTGGACAAAAAGCTGTTCCTAAAATATTAATTAAAATTTCTATTAGTAGTTCATCTCATCATAAAATTGCCTAACATGCGAAGAACCTAAAGCAGTCATAGTTTTGTGCAATAATTAAAATTACCAAGACTGCAATATAAAATTTCCAAAAGCCTCCATTAATCAAAAAAGGGGGATAGTGGGATAATATCATGTAAGGAAAAATATCCTGTAAGTAAAATTACATCTAGAAAATTCTTACTTCAGAAAATTAATTTCCATTTGTAATGCTAACAGCAGGACACCCATGAAAAACACACATGGTGTCAAAATAAGCCAAAAAAAGTTATCTGGACAAAAATAAAAAGAATACCAAGTCTAATTTACAGAAAAGATTCCTTTATTAACCTTTGGTCGAGAATATATTTGTATATTTTCAGAAAACAACTACAAGACCATATGGATTCCTGCAACAAAGAGGAACTGACAGGTCTGTTCCAACCACGAAGACAGTCCAGAGATGGAAGACGGTGATGACACCTTGCCATGCTAGCAGCTGTGCATCGCTGCAGGTTGCTCAGGACCAAACCAGAGAGGGTGGAACCTGCGTTGCCACCATTTGTCCACCATCCAGATATCATTGCTGACATGTACACATAAGGAACTATTTGACATTGAAACTGAGACTCAAACATTTTTTGTTCTTATATGTTTATTTCTAGTATGCAGATGCAAGATTTTTTAAAGAAAAGAAAAAGGGGAGAAAATAGATACAGAGGCAAAGAAGCATCGAACAGACTGTCAAACTACAGTAGGAAGGCAGGGGAGGGTGGGGGCGGGGGCTGTAAGAGATCAACTGAAGGACTTGTATGTATGCATATAGGCATAACCAATGGATACAAGACAATGGTGGGGCAGGTGAAGGCACGTGCTTGGGGATTGGGGAGGCTATGGGGAGGTCAATGGGGAAAAAAGGAAACATATGTATTACTATTTGTAATTCTTTAAACAATAAAAAAAAGTAGTAGATAAAAAGAGACCTGAAAAAAAATAAAGCTACCTATAAGCCATGTAGGCCACATAAACTGAGGGGAAAAAATGAAGTCCCTTAATCTCCCAAGAGAGACATTTATTGTACAAAAACCAGGGACACTTGGGACCTTGGGCTCATATCTGCAGGAGCCTTGGAGCATTTTTTCTGCTAGGGGACTTGTACTGGTCTCTTGAAAGAAGACTGGCCCCAGCTAGATGTTACCTCCATGAATTTCAGCCCAAAGTTCCAGCTGCTGAAGTAGCTCTTGATCAAAGTGTCATGATAAATGAATATATGGTTCTGAGTAAGATCAACATTGTGGATCTCAGAAACCAGTCTAATATGAGACCTCATAGGAACATCAAACATCTGGAGTACTAACTCTGGTCTGAGTGAAGCCTCAAAGATTTTCAGGTTTTTCCAGGTTCAACTTTCTGTAGAGGATCTTTAGTGAGCATACAGAGTATGTGGGAGGTAAACCCAAGTAAGGGAAAGAACACTGGATGTGGAACCCAAGCCTATTAGTGATCTATAAATCAGAGATTGTGAAAACAGACTGTTATTCAGCATAGCATTGTGGTTATGAGTAAAAATTCCATAGCTATGTTAGCTCGGTTCAAATTCCAGTTCTACTACTCACCAACCATGTGACCTGAGGCAAATTACTTATCTTTGTGCCTTACTTAGTTTCCTCTTCTGTAACAAGGTAATAATAACAACAATATCTACATCAAAGGACTATGATGAAAATTAAATGAAAAAGGGTCTAAGACAGTGTCTGTCACATCATGAGCTCTATGTTATTTGTTAAATTGTTTTCTATTTTTTATGCTAAGTCTGTTTTAACCATGTTGCATATATAGACCCTGAAGTTCAGAGAAGTGAAAAGAGTTTACCAAGATCATCTGCATAATCAAAGTACAGGTCATGTGCTACACAAAGTTGCCAACTTTATGGAGAAACTAGCCATAGTGGAATCCAGGCCTCTGACTTCCCCTGCTGTGCCCTTCCAGCTCCAGTCTGCCATCCTGCAATTCTCACCTTGTTAGCTTGAGGTTGGGATAGGCAAGCCTGTGGAAAGTGTCTTGTAAGCAAAGTGGCTTTTTTCATATGTACAGATCTATTAAGACTATGTGTTTATTAGGCTGTTTCCAAATCTTAGCTATTGTAAATTGAACATAGCGGTGCATATATTCTTTCTGATTGGTGTTTCTGATTTCTTAGGATATATTCCTAGAAGTGGTATTACTGGGTCAAATGGGAGTTCCATTTTTAAACTCCAAATAGTTTTCCACAGTGGCTGCATCAGTCTGTATTCTCAGCAGCAGTGCATGAGGGTTCCTTTTTCTCCACATCCTGGCCACCACTTGTTTGTTGATTTGTTGATGATAGCCATTCTGACAGGTGTGAGGTAATACCTCATTGTTTTTTAAATTTGAATCTCCTAGTTGATTCGTGACTTTGAGAATTTTTTCGTATGTATCTTGGCCTTCTGTTTGTCCATTTTGGAGAAATGTCTGTTCAGGTCTTCTGCACATTTGTTTGTTGTTAATCCTCACCCGACGATGTATTTCCATTGAATTTTAGAGAAAGTAGAAGAGAGGGAAAGACAGACATTTCCCCAAACACACAGACCTATTGGTAATATTACCCACTCCTGAGGTTGTTGCCTATCCTTAAACACAATAGGAAAGGAAGAGTGGTGATGCTTGTGAAGAAAATCTGTTATTTCAAGGAATATATAAATGGTTTACTGGAATTGGCCAGAGGTCAAACAGGAGCTCTAATCTCAGAACCCAGTTATCTGGCTGATGATTGGGGGAAGCAGCCCTGAAGTTGCTAGAGGGCAGCCTGTGATTAAGGTTGGACATACCTCCCTTTGGCTTGCTGTGTGTTGCTGGTGCTTCCTAGGATATGGGGTTGGGCTTGCTTACAGCCAGTAATAGGACAAAAAGAAAGTATCAGGAAGACTGAAATATTGCATTACAATGGCTGCCTTTGTCTCCTCAATCATTCTTTACTAGAACCCAATTCAACCCTTTGCAAGGATTGGCTCTTAGGCACTCAAAGATATTCTTGGAAGACCAGGCAGTTAATGAATGGGCTTAAACCCATCTTATCCTATTGCTATAAAGGTTCACAGAGGTTGGTGAAGGGAGTCAAAGTTTTGCAACAGAAGAACAAAAGACTCTGAAAGAACTTATTACTCTCCCTTCCTTCTTGCCTAAGAGATTCAGACAGAGAAGCCTGCTTTAGAAAGGGAGTCTTGCCTTGACCACTTTATGAATTTTCACCCTTGCGTTAGTTAGGCAGACTTCAAGCCTGTTAGCCAGATACCCCTGTCTCTCACTGTTTCTGAGTTGCCTAGCAATATTTTTTTTGCCACATATGTTCCACAGCTATCTGCAAATCACCCCCTTTTACTTCTGAAATCTAATAGCCTATTCACTATTCCCTGCCCTCCATTTTCTCTTTTGTTCAAAATGTCATGTATGCCCAATGTTCCCTCACGGTCTTTGAAATTTTCATGCCTATGTGAATTCCTCATACACATCTATTAAAACTTTGATTTTCCTTATGTTAATTTGCCCTATTAATTTTATCATTAGCCATGCCAGAAAAATTTAAGATGAGAGGTCAAATATTAATTTTTTTAGCCCTCTCCTTAGCTTGCTCAAACTGCTCAAAGGGGAAAGGACTTGCCCAAGCTCACGGTACAACTTGGTGGCAGAACTGGGACTTGTGCATTTCAGTTTTCAAGTTGATCCTCCTTATCGGAGAAGTAGCCTCCTATAGGAAATCAGAGGGTTACATACCTTTTGATTTTATTATTTTTAAAATTTCTTTATTGATTAAGGTATTACATATGTGTCCTTATTTCCCCACTACACCCTACCCCCATGCATGGCCCTTTAAAAAATTGTATTGTTCATATTATTATAGATGTTCCTCTTTCCCCTCCCCGATACTCTCCTCCACCTGGTTCCCACCCAATCCTCTGCCCTTACCCGTCTCCACTGTCCTCATTCAAAAGTGTAAGCTCTTTGTCCAATCTCTCCCCATACCAGCCACATGCCCTTTGCCCAAGAATTGTCAGTCAGCTCCCTTTCCATGCCCCTGATTCTATTACATTCACCAGTTTGTTCTGTCCATCAGATTTTTTTATTCATTTGATTTTTAGATTCACTTGTTGATAGATGTGTATTTGTTGTCATTCTGTTGTTCGCAGTGTTTGACTTTACCTTTTTCTTCTTTTTCCTCTTCTTAAAGAATACCCTTCAGCATTTCATGTAATACTGGTTTGGTGGTAATGAACTCCTTTAGCTTCTTGTATGTGAAGCTCTTTATCTGACCTTCAACTCTAAATGATAGCTTTGCTGCGTAGAATAATCTTAGTTGTAGGTTCTTGCTATTCATCACTTTGAATATTTCTTTCCACTCCCTTCTGGTCTCCATAGTTTCTGTTGAGAAATCAGCTGACAGTCACATGGACCCTCCATTGTAGGTAACTAACTATTTTTCTCTTGCTGCTTTTAAGATTCTCTCTTTGTCTTTTGCCCTTGGTATTTTAATTATGATGTGTCTTGGTGTGGTCCTCTTTGAATTTCTCTTGTTTGGGATTTTCTGTGATTCCTGGACTTATAAGTCTATTTCTTTCACCAGGTAGGGGAAGTTTTCTGTCATTATTTCTTTAAATAGGTTTTCAATATCTTGCTCTCTCTCTCCTTTTGGTTCCCCCATAATTTGGATGTTGGTACGCTTAAAATTGTCTCAGAGGTTCCTTACACTATCTTCATATTTTTGGATTACTTTTCCTTTTTGCTCTTCCAGTTGGGTGTTTTTTGCTTCCTTGTACTTCAAATCTTTGACTTGATTCTTGGGATCCTTCAGTATACTGTTGAACCTATGTATGATATTCTTTATTTCACTCAGTATATGCTTAATTTATGACTGGTCCTTTTCCTTTTTATTTTTCATTCTCACTAAGATCCTTGAAGGTATCACTAAAGAGGTTTCTAGAAGATTCTGGAGTACCCTTATAACTGTTGTTTTAAACTCTATATCCAGTATTTTTCTTTTATCCATTTTTTTTTCATTTGTAATTTGTTTCTTTGTCTCCATATTTGGCTGCTTCCCTGTGTTTATTTCTATGTGTTGGGTAGCTGCTAAGTCTCCTTGAGTTGATAGAGAGGCCTTGTGTGGTAGGTGTCCTATAGGACCCAGTGGCTCAGCCTCCCCATTCACCTGAGGTGGATGCTCTTGGTCCACCCCTTTGTAGGAAGTGTGCATAGTCTTATTATATTTAAGCCTTGATTACTTTTGGTATCACTGGGAGGAATTGACCTCCAGGCCAATTGACTGTGAGCACCAGCTGTGTCCACAATAAAAGAACTGCTGTGCAGGAGCCACCCTTTTGGGGCAGGACTTTCTTCAGTGGGTCTTTTGTGCTCACTGAGTCTTCCCCTTGAGTGTGTCATTTATGGATGTGAATAGTTGTAATCTGGTATGGTCTCACACTGACCACTGGGTACACTGGCTCTTGGGTCTCCTAGGATATGCAAAGTCAACCACTGCCTGGGGTCACCCAGCAGGAGCTACAGAAAGGTCTGCAGATTCCTCCTCTTTGTATCAGGTTTAGAAGTGCCCAGACTAGGTTCTGCTGTGTAGTAAGGCAGGCTGCTGCCACCAGATTGATTGCTTGGGGCTCCCTGACCCAGATACTGCCTGTTTGACAGGTTTAGACTGAGAAAGGACAGGACATTCATATGCAAAAGCCACTACACACAGCTTGGGTGGGATTGTAAATTGGGAGGGGGAGGGGGCTCAGGAAATCACCAGGGTAGAGCAAACAACAATGGGTGTCATTCAGCCCTGCACCAGAGAGTTCCCTTTGCAGGAGCAATGACAGCTGTCCACACCTCCATCTAAAAGAATGCTGCCCTCACATTCTTGTCCTGATGCCAGACAGTACAGTTTCTCCCCTTATGTGTCTGGTTCCCCCCAAGTCTCACCCAGAGCTGGAGTTCAGAGCAACTCCAGCTGGAGTTCAGAGCTGGGAGTTTGTATCTCCTACCCAATTAAAAAAGCAGTACACTCAGGTGCCAGCCTGGTCTGTGCATCCGCACTTCCTACCAGTCTCAATATGCTTTCTTCTTTACCTCTTTAGTTGTAGAACTTCTACTTAATCAGCTTTTCTGTGGTTCTGGATGATATTTTTTTCTGTCTGTTAGTTGTAATTTTGATGTGGTTGAGAGAGGCAGCAAGTACAGATGTTTACGTATCCCGCCATCTTGGTTCCTCCTCAGGTTACATACCTTTTAATTAGCCTATTGGCCTTCCTCCCTACTATGGAAGAGACAGAAATAAAATACTCTGTTTTTAGAGGCTTGACCATGTGCTTAGCACTCTTGTGTCTATTTCATTCATTGGCAGAATAAATGAGTTTTTCCCCAGAATAAGGCTCAGGGATGCTAGGGAGCATCTAAGGAACAGTTGGGAACTCTGTTCAGTTCATTCTTCCAGGATTCAGTTCTCTTTTGCCAAATCCTGGTCTTGAAGGCTTGTCTATCTGGGATCAAGGGGCTGGCTGGAGCTTTGCTGAGGGGAACGTTTGGGGAATGTCAACTCCCCCAATTATTTCTCCATGGCTTTATGTCATCTACTCATTGGGTGACTGGCTTCTTGAATGTACAAAGCGACTTTAGATATTTTCTAGCATAGTGCAAAGTTGTACAAGGCTTAAGGAAATACACTGAGCAAATCTTTTACAAATCAGGATAAGGAGGCATTTCCATGAGGGACCACTGAGGTGAGCAATAGGCAAGCAGCATCTCTAGGTTGGTGGTGAGACCATCCATAAAATTCAGCATCTGAGTAGTCATGCTCCTAAGACAAGAAAGAGGAACTCAGATGGAGTGTTCAAGGAGGAGGGAACTAATGTGCTCTTTCTTGACTGGTCAGAGGACTCATAGGGTATTGAATTCAAATCTGGGTTCCGGAATTAGAAAGTCCAATTACAGTATTATTTGGTAGGTAAATATCCTTCATCTGCTACTTACTGTGTGATCTTGGGTAAATTAATTAACTTCTGTGTGCCTCAGTTTTCTCCTCTGTAGAATGGGGTTGTTGTGAGAAATAAGTGATGTAAAAAATGGAATATACCTAGCAAAAAGTGGGCATAGAGTCAGCATTCTATAAATATCAAATGCTGCTCCTCTGCTTGCTACTCACATAATGCCTATGTTATTAGTATAAATATCTCTGTGCTTGCTTGCCTGTGTACTAGACTCTAAGCTCTAGGAGGTCAGGGGCCACATTTTCTGTGCTCATTGCTCTATGCCAAGCACATAATTTGTGGCTGTCACTCAGTAGGGTAGACCCCCAAGAAGAAAATAATAAGAGAGGGGAGAAATGGAGGGGGGAGATAGGAAGGGAAATAGAAAAGAATTATTTGAATGAGGAAAGGACTGGAAATTGTATCATATGAAGAATGAAGGAAATGGATATGCATACCTGAGAAAGAAGATTTAAAGAGGCCATGAGAGGAAACCACACATTGAAAAAGGCTCTTCTAAAAGAGAGAGATTTCGGGGAGATGAACCAAGATAGTGGCATAGGTAAACACCTATTTTGCTGCCCCACACAACAATTACAAAACTACAACTTAACAACAAAACAAACATCATCCAGAATCACCAGAAAGGTGGCTGAGTGAAAATTCCACAGATAAAAGTAAAGATAGGACACTGTGACTCAGAGGAGTGGCGGAGCACAGCCTTGAAGATACACCCGGAAAGAGGTTTGAAGCCGTGCATGCACGAGAGGTAAAGGGCAGGCAGCTGCAGACCCGGCTGGTTTTCTCTAACAGGGAGAGTGAAGATGTCCCACTGCACTGACCCCAGTTCCAGGTGAGGTCGGAAGTGCAGGGAAGGTATGCTAAAGCCCGGCTCTGCAGAGGTCTGTGAGTTTGAGGAGAGTGCAAACTTTGGAACACCAGTTTGCACGTAAACTTGGGGACAGAGCTGCGCAACTGCGCAGAGAGGACTGGTGACTAGCTCCCTCATTCAGGAGACCACCAGACTGCTTTGTTTTACAACCCTGGGCGAGACTTTGGGTGTGCAGACTCATTTGGGGAGAGGCAGAGTTGTTTGGCAAAGGGTGGAGACCAGCGGCGGCTTTCAGTTGGAGGTGCGTGTGGCCATTGCCACCCAGCACAGGGACCCATGCACTGCATAGGGCAGAGCTGACACTACCTGCTTAGCCCAGAGACTCCGCCCATCCAACCTGAATGCAGCTTTCCTTCACAGGCATACTGGGCTTAACTTCAACAATACTGCACAACCCATAAAAGATTGCAGTAAGAGTATCCACCTCAGGTAACTGGGGAGGCTGAGCCACTGTCCCTGAGAAGACATCTACCACACAAAGCTAATCGACCAGCTCAAGAAAGCAGCCACAATGTAGAGAAATGGAAAGAAATCAGGTGTGAAAGAAATGGAGGAAAAAAGACAACTAGACATAAAGTTCAAAACCACAGTAATAAGGTTTTTCAAGAGGCTCCTAGAAAAGGCCAATAAACTTAATGAGAACTACAAGGAAATGAACAAGACCTATGAGGAAATGAACAACAACTACAAGGATATGAAAAAGGACCAACTAGAAATTAAGCATACACTGACTGAAATAAAAAATATTACACAAAGACCTAAAAGCAGTCCAGACGACCGCAAGAAGCAAGTCAATGATTTGAAATACAAAGAAGCAAAATCCACTCAGCTGGAAAAGCAAGAAGCAAAAAGAATCCAAAAAAATTGAAGATAGTGTAAGGGGCCTCTGGGAAAACCTCAAGCATACCAACATCCGAATTATAGGGGTACCAGAAAAAGGGAGAGAGCAAGATAATGAAAACCTTTTTGAAGAAATAGTGACCGGAAACTTCCCCCACCTGATGAAAGAAATTGACTTAAAAGCCCAAGAAGTGCACAGAATCCCAAAATATAGAAATCTAAAGAGGACCACACCAAGACACAATTTAAAATGCCAACAGGAAAAGATAAAGAAAGAATATTAAAAGCAGCAAGAGAAAAACAGTTAGTTACCTATAAGGGAGCACCCATACGATTGTCAGTGGATTTCTCAACAGAAACAATGCAGGCCAGACTGGAGTGGCAAGAAATATTCAAAGTGATGAATAGCAAGAAACTACAACCAAAATTACTCTATCCAGCAAAGCTATCATTCAGAATGGAAGGTCAGATAAAATGCTTTGCAGATAAGAGAAAGCTAAAGGAGCTTATCACCACCAAACCAATATTATATGAAATGCTAAAAGATATTCTTTAAGAAGAGGAGGAAGAAAAAGGTAAAAATATAAATTATGAACAACAAATGCACATCTATCAACAAATGAATCTAAACATCAAGTGAATTAAAAATCTGATGAACAAGATAAACTGGTGAATATAACAGAATCATGGACATAGAGAGGGAATGGAATGACAATGCAACTATTGGAGAGGACAGTCGGGGGAAGGTGAGGGCAGTGGGTGGGATGGGTACCGGGTGGAGGGGAGCTATATGGGGAAGGAAAGGGGGAACAATGTAATTAATAAACAAAATAATAACGATAAGAAATTAAAAAAAAGAGAGATTTCTTTTATCAAAATAAACAGAGCACCTAGAGTGCAAGGAGGGGGAAAGTGACTGAAAGTGAAGCATAGTAACATCCATCTTGGATAAAAACTGTTTAAAATTTTAATCCTGCCATCCTGGCTTCTATAAACATTTGCTTGCTTAAATAATAGGGGAAAATAAGACTACCTCCATTCCAGAGAGGCTGTGGACTATGCTATAGTCAGAGTTGTCATTGCTGGCACCAGGCCAGGCCTTGAGATATGGTCTCATGGCCCCTTCCCAGCATGCATGCCTTCTTTACCAGAAGGCCTGGAAGACTCATTCCAAATTTGGAAAACAAAGAGCTGAAAAACACATAAATAATGAGACTTCCACCATATTGGGCCCCAGAATTTGAAAAGCAATATTTCCTCCAGGCCCACTATTGCTAGCAAAACAGGACTCCAAATAAATTTGACTTACTGATTAAGATGTCTTTTGATTTACAATACAACCATAGCAATGAAGGACTTACTGAGTGCTCTAAAGAGGGAGGCAGCTGCTTAGGGAGAAGTGAGTTTCCTGACATTGAAGAAATCCAAGCAAGGACTGGATGAGCCCTGAATCCTGCTGCTGCAGAAGGGATTCAAACATCAGAGGGGACCATACTGATGATCTGAAGAAAGTCTCAGTCCAATTTTCCCACCTGTTTCTCTAGACTTTATGTTATTGCTCATTGGGTAGCTGGTGTTCTTGGGAGTGCAAATGATGTGTGAAGTGACTTCTGATCTTTTTTGGCTCAGTGCAAAAAAATAAATAAATAACTCCATTAGAAGTGCTAAATGAGGATCATAATGAGATATCCAAAGTCTTGCCAAGTGAATTTAATGCTTTCTGGTCCCAACAGCCATACAATTCAACTCTTTCTTAGCATAATTAAACAAGTGGCAATGAGAATACTATTCTAAGACATGGTAATGAAATGCTGAGAGGCCTGAATTCAGCTAGAGGGGATTTCCTATTAAATATTTATTAGATATGCAAGTTCTTTAATAGCTAGAAAAAATAAAAAAGGAAATTGAGTTAAGTGAGGTCCCTTTCCTTTGAAATTAAACTGTTAAAAACAGAAGCTGCTGGGTCACTACTTGTAGGCATCTTCATCTTTTTGGCCTGAGGGCTTGGCTTGACTCTGTGGCCATAAAACTCATTAGGTGAGCAGAAGCTAAAGAAAAGGAGACTAAGTTAGAGAATGATGGAGATTGCTTTCTGGGTATTTAAAAGAAAGAAAGAGTCCAGACTCATTTGAATTTCAGCTTGAAAAATACTAAGGTGTGGATATGTGGGTGAGAGAGGCCTTAGTTGAATTGCTTTATCTCCATGAGCCCACAGTCTTCTGTAAAATGCGTTTATTCATTTCTAGCTCACAAGGTTATTCAGAGGACTAAATGTGATAATAGCTGTGAAAGTACATTAGAAACTGGAAAGCACTGTACAAACAAAAGGGACTTGGGTTATTGATTCTTTGAATCGCTGCACAAAGATGTCTTGTGGTGCTAGCAGGCTCCTAGCAGAATTCAAGCACATTTTCTGGTTGTAGTTTCAAGAGGAAAGCAGATTGAACTGGCTGGAGGATTGAAATTCAGCTTCACATTGAATTGTTTCTACCTAGCAAGGGATACCTGCACATTAACAAGCAACAAAATCATGCATTTTTTCCAAGTGATGTTAATCAGTATTAGAATAAGATGCAGGCTCCAGGCCTGCATGGAAGGAAGGAAAGCTCAACCACTGCTGAGTATCCTTGGGGACATTTTGAGCAATTATGATCCTCACCTATGCAACAGGTATATGGGGAGGGGCTTTGCTCAGGCCTCAGGCAAACCCTGGGAGGTCTGTGAGACCAAGGATGTGTGTACTGATGTGTTTTGAGCCCGGGTAGGCTCCCAGCAATCCTATGTTGATTGCCTCCCTTTCTAGACATTTTTTGTCTAAATTTACTACAACATAGAGTAGTAACAATAATGATTTCTGCTTCTTGAGTATCTGCTTATGATGATTGATACTTAACACTGGCAACAGCCTGTTGTGTAAAATGTATTACCATTTTATTGCCATTTTATAGAGAGGGATACTTGAGCCCAGATGTGGGAAATAATTTGCCAAAGGTTATAAAGCTACTAATCCAGTTTTTCTGACTCCTACGTCCCTGTGGTTTTCCATTTTCTAAGCTGCCTTTCATGGAACTATCCAAACTCAAAGATCTGAGAAAGAACCATTGCTTTTGCCTGGGTGCACCTAGGAAATCCAGTTTAGAAGTGCCTTGTTCAAGCACCAGAGAAGAACTGCCCCTAGGCAATTTGGGGTGGGGTAGACAGCTCAGCTGGAGATATCCTTGACTTTTTCTTACTCCTCTGAGCCCACTTAGCTCTGCTGATTCTTCCAGAGAATTCACTTCTATTGAATTCCTTTCTATGCCTATTCTGTAGCACAGGTACATACTATGACCTTACCCCCACCTTGGATGGCTTTAGCAACTCTAATCAGAGGAAGTTTCTTGACCCTCAGACCCATTCACCTACTGCTCCAGAGTTTTCTTCCTCAAGAAGCACCCTGAGAAGGTATGCATTTGTTTCAGCAAGACAGTGACACCACTCTGTGTAAAGAAATCAGGCCATGTCAGACCTCTGAATTGTATAGCTAAGTTAGGGAGATAAACATAAGTTTTTGAAAAGTGAAATGGCAAGGCAAGACTTGAACAATAGTTCAAATAGATAATTTGCAAGGGGATAGGTCAGAAGTTAAGGTGTGATTCATTTCCCACAAGTACTACTATTAATCATAAACAAGCCATCTTTTCTTTCAAAGAACAGTTTAGACAGCCGCCATTTTGGACTGTGTGATTTGGCAGCCACCATGTTGACTGCATGGCTTGTAGCTTCCCTGGGGGCGGGGAGCTATCTTGAAATTGCAAAGGCTAACCTCTCCCCTTGAATTAGCCAATCGTGAAAGACTGTGCACCTGAGCTCCAATCAAGCGCAAAGGACAGGTCATGTGCATAAGGGATTATAAAGCCAAGCGGCCTGCCTGATCAGTGTGCAAGCACTTCCAGACCATGTGTGTGCACCCTTCTACGTAGAAGTAAATATGTTTGCCTTGCTTCCTGGCTCCTGAGTGTTTTGTATTCTACCAGAATCCCTGATTTGGGGGACTCACTTTATTTCTAACAGTGGGAGGAAGAGTCCATGGTGGACTTGGGGTAGTAAGAGGCTTGATCTAGCAAATAGAGTCTCATCTGTGTTTTCCAGAGTAAGGCTAATTTGGATGAAAAAAAAAAAGGTTGTGGAGATGATGATCCCAATTTATTTTAGAGTAGTATGCATGTATTGTATGTCCTCTGTGTCCACTATAGGTGACACTGAGGATAAGAAGCAGGTTCCTCATGTTGCTTACAGACAAATCTTCATCCAAGTAGAAAAATATAACATACAACTGAAGAGCAGTGAAGTTGTTTGGTTTCCTGTTCCCTAGATGATACAGATTCCTTGAGATATAGAAGTATTTAAGGCCTTCCACCATGTGAGTCCAATGTATTTCTCTGGCTTCATCTTCACCTATTCTAGAATTTTTGCTTTATAAATTTCTATGGTAGATTGTTTGGTGTGTCTAGGTTCATGACTATATTTACTTTGGGTGGATTTATCTTTTATTTATTTAAAATCTTACTCTACCCTGCTTAATTTTGTTGCTTTGAACTCTACTTTGTTAGAAATTGTACCAATAAAGTTTACTTTACATTATTAGATATATTTGCCATTTTGTTTTATGCCTTTCTGGGTTATTTTATTTATTTACTTATTTAAAAATATTTTATTGATTTTTTTACAGAGAGGAAAGGAGGGGTATAGAGAGTTAGAAACATCAATGAGAAACATCAATCAACTGCCTACTGCACACCCCCTACTGGGAATGTGCCTGCAACTAAGGAACATGCCCTTGACCAGAATCGAACCTGGGACACTTTAGTATGCAGGCCAATACTCTACCCACTGAGCCAAACCAGTTAGGGCAGTGGTCGGCAAACCATTAGTCAACAGACCAGCAAACTGCAGCTCATGAGCAGCATGTGGCCCGTGAGCTGTAGTTTTCTGACCACTGGGTTAGGGCATCATTTTATTTTTGAGGCATCTTGAAGCTCTAAGCCAAGCCAGATGCAAGGCAAGACTTTAACAATAGTTTAAAAGTGACATGGGGTGGAGATCCAGCATAACAGAGGTCATCAAAACTGATTGTTAAATGAGTAATAGTGACATGGGGTGGAGATCTAGCATAGCAGAGGTAATCAAAACTGGTTGTTAAATGGGTAATAGTGAAGCTCAGAGGCAACAGTCAGAACACATCTTTGGTCAAAGCAGCTTTCAAAAGCTAGCCAGGATATTTGAATATCTACCCTCACCTCTTTCTTTCTCCTTTTTTATTGTCTGAAGTTTTACATATGTCTCCTTTTTCCATGATTAACCCCCCTCACCCCAGAGCCATTCCTGTCTCAGGCAAGCCTCCACCATCCCAGTTTCTTTGTCCATTGGTTATGCTAATATACATGCATATAAGACCTTTGGTTTCTCTCTAACCTTGCCCCCTCCACTTCCCCTGCCATTTGTCTCTGGATCTATTTTTGTTCATCAAATTATATTGATCATTATATCCCACATATGAGTGAGATCATGTGATATTTATCTTTATCCAACTGACTTATTTCACTTAGCATAATGTTTTCCAGTTCCATCCGTGTTGTTGCAAATGGTAAAAGTTCCTTCTCTTTTATAATGGCATAGTATTCAATTGTGTAGCTATACCACAGGTTTTTAATATACTCATCTGCTGATGGGCACTTAGGTTGTTTCCAAATTTTAGCTATTGAAACTTGTGTTGCTATGAAAATAGGGGTGCATATAAACTTTCTGATTGGTGTTTCTGGTTTCTTAGGATATATTCCCAAAAGTGGGATTACTAGGTCAAATGGGAGTTCCATTTTTAGCTTTTTGAGGAAATTCCATACTGTCTTCCACAGTGGCTGCATGGGTCTCCATTCCCACCAGCAGTGCAGGAGGGCTCCTTTTTCTGCATATCCTCTCCAGAACTTGTCCTTTGTTGATTTGTTGATAATAGGTATTCTGACAGGTGTGAGAAGGCAACTCATTGCTGTTTTGATTTGAATCTCTCAGATGATTAGTGACTTTGAGTATGTTTTCACATGCCTCTAGGCCTTCTATTGAAAAATGTCTACTTAGAGAGAGAGGGAAAATGGCGGCGGAACAGAGGGATGTGATCTGAATCTGGTCCTAGGGCAGAAGGAGGGAGCAGCTAAGGATCGCACAGGGAGTTTTTGGTGAGTAGGGGAACAGCTGTGCTCCGGGAGAAGGTAGGGGACTACCGGACTGGCCTCCCCTGACCTAGCAGTCCCAGTGCTGCTGGGTTCTCTCGTGGAGACACCGGCTTGGAGGCGGACCATGCCATTTGAAGGGGAAAGGCCTAAAAATATACAGCTGCAGCACCAACTGGACAGCTGAGACCCCCCAGAACACTGGTGCCCAGTTGATGTGGACTCACAGAGTATAAGGAGCTCTGTGCTCCTGCAAGGTCAGATTTTCCCTGGGGTTACTTTGGGCATGAGACCAAACCAAGGGAGCTGGGAGAGCTGGGAGATCTGTCACTTGGAACTCAGAGCCGGGAGATCTACACCTGAAATAAAATCTATGGCGGTTGGAGTTGGTAAATGTGGAAGAGGGTCCTTGGAGCTGGTGGCAGAGGAAATTCCTAGAGGGCAACCCATTTGGACCTGACAGAGTAGGGAAACCCAAAAGATTTTGGGAGGTTCCTGGCTGCTAAACCAGCAGTCACCATTAGAGAGGCAGCTCTGGAGCAGCCCACCGCCACAAATCAGTATTGAATACCACAGAGACAGCGAGGTTTTAGTTCAGGCTAGAGAGGACCAATAGACCCAGAGGTCAATCTAGAAACACTGCCACCCAGGGGCTGAATTACAAATTGACTCCTGTGTAACACAAGGAATTGATTTTATTTTCTCTTTATTCTTACTTTGGAATTAGTGTTCTACAGTCTATTTTCATCTACTCTTTAGTATCTTTTACTCTACCTCAACTTCACCTTTATTCCACCACTCTCTTGCTAACCTTTCTCTATTTGATTCCTTGTTTCCCTTACACTTTTCCCGCTTTACATTTACCTTAATTCGTTCTTTTTACCCCCCATTAAAATTATACACCACTTATATATCTAATCTCCAACCACCTACTCCAAGACCATACATACCTCTTGCCTCTCTGACTTCACTATCCTAAATTGTTTTTATCTCTGTCCTGTTGTTGTTTACTTGACTATTGATTATATTGACTTTTTATACAGGTTTGTGAGATTTGTTTGCTTATTCTTTTATTTTGGTTTGTTTTGTAGGGGTTTTTATAGTCTTGTTTTTTGTTTTGTTGTCCTCATTTGAATTGTTTTTTCTGATAGATTTTTGCTTCTGTGTTCCCTCATGTCCCTTGATATTAGTAGTTGTATGTAGTTTACATCAATCTCCAGGTACTTGTTGCTGGTTTTTGTTTGGATTAATGGCTGTCCTATAGGAGTTTTCACCCCATATTTATAGTTTATTTCCCTTTTCTTTTTAAAAAATTCTTCCCCTTTTCCCAATATCATTTTGGAATTCCTATCTTTCTTGTGTGTGTGTGTGTGTGTGTGTGTGTGTGTGTGTGTGTGTGTGTGTTCTCTTTCTTTTTTTGTTTATGTGGGTGTGTGAGTGTTTGTGTGTGTGCGTGTGTGGGGTGTTCTCTTTCTTATTTCTCACCTATCTCCAAATTTGCCTTTCTCTGGTGATAACCTTTATTTGGAGTTACCAAAACTGTGACTACATTTCTGTTCAGTGTCTGGTGCATTGCACCTGGTTGTGTTGTATTTTGTGCCTTTAAATCAATGCAGGAGAGTGAGAACTACATAACCAGATACACAAACAAGAGAGACCTTGGGGAGACAAAGAAACAGCCCACAAATGAAAAAAAAAAAAGCCTCACCAGAAAAGGAGGTAAATGAAATGGAAGTGAGCAACCTGTCAGAGAAAGAATTCAGAGAAATGGTCATAAGGTGGCTGAAAAGAATGGAAGACAAATTTGACAATGTGAGTAAGAACCAAGAGGAATTGAAGAAGAACCAAGAAGAAATGAGGAAGACCCAGGAAGAAATGAAGAGGAGCCAAGAAGAAATGAAAAGTGACATTACTGAAGTAAAGAACTCAATAGAAAGTATTAAGAGTAGACTAGAAAAAGCAGAGGACCACATCAATGAGCTAGAAGACAAGGTAGGAAAAAATAACCAAGTAGAGCAGCTTCTAGAAAAACAATTAAAAAGCAGGAGGAGAGCCTAAGGGAACTTTGGGACAACATGAAACAAAACAAAATCCATATAATTGGGCTTTCAGAAGGACAGGAAACTGAGCAAGGAATAGAAAACCTGTGGGAATAAATAATGACAGAAAACTTCCCTGATATAGGAAAGAACAAACCCACACAAATCCAAGAAGCTCACAGAGTCCCAAGCAAAATGAACCTCCAAAGACCTATGCCAAGGCACATTATAATTAAATTGGCAAACATCAATGACAAAGTAAATGTCTTATAAGCCGCCAGAGAGAGACAGAAAGTCACCTACAAAGGAATCCCCGTCAGACTAACAAGTGATTTCTCAACAGAAACATATCAGACCAGAAGGCAATGGAATGAAATATACAAAGTAATGCAAAGGAAGGGTCTGAATCCTAGAATACTATACCCAACAAGGCTATCAATCAAAATTGAAGGTCAAATATGGAGCTTCACAGACAAAAAAGGACTAAGGGAATTCATTACCACCAAACCAGCAATGTAAGAAATGCTAAAGTGTTTGCTGTAAAAAGATATCGGAAAAGAAGAAGGAACAGAGGGGTAAACAACAAAAATGGCAACATATAAGTACCTATTAATAATAACTTTAAATGTAAATGAATTAAATGCTCCAATCAAAAGACATAAGGTAATAGACTGGATAAGAAAACACGACCCATGTATCTGCTGTCTACAAGAAACCCACCTCCGACAAAAAGACGCACACAGACTGAGGTTGAAAGGATGGAAAAAGGTTCTTCAGGCGAATGGAAATGAAAAAAAAGCTGAGGTATTAATACTTATATCTGGCAAATTATATCTCAAAGTGAAGGACATAACAAGAGATAAAGAAGGCCATCTCATAATACTAAAGGGAGCAATCCAACAAGAAGAAATAACTCTGGTAAAAATATACGCACCAAAAACAGGAGCACCCAAATACTTAAAAAAAATCCTGGAGGATATCATGGTGGGGAGATTGACAGCAATACAATCATAGTAGGAGACTTTAATACCCCACTATTATCATTGGACAAATCCTCTAAAAAATCAGTAAAGAAACATCAATCCTCAATGACTCACTAGACCAGATGGAATTAATTGACATCTTCAGATCATTTCACCCCAAAGCCACAGAATATACATTCTTTTCAAGTGTCCATGGGTCATTCTCAAAGATAGACCATGTGTTGAGTCATAAACAAAGTCTCTCCAAATTCAAGAAGAGAGAAATCATATCAAGCATATTCTCAGATCACAGTGGCATAAAGCTTGAAATCAAATACAATAAAAATAATCCAAAGACATCAAACACATGGAGACTAAACAGCATGCTATTAAACAATGATTGAGTTACCAGAGAGAACAAGGAAGAGATAAAAAACATCATGGAAACAAATGACAATGATAGCATAACAATCCAAAATCTATGGGACACAATGAAAGCAGTTTTGAGAGGGAAGTTCATAGCTCTACAATCCTACTGCAAAAAAAAACACACACACAAAAACCAACGAACCAACCAACCAAACAAACAAAAAACATAAGAAACAGCATCAATAAATTATGTAACCCAACAATTCAAAGAGTTAGAAAGAAAGCAACAAGAAAAGCCCAGTGTAAGCAGAAGTAAGGAAATAGTAGAGATCAGAGCAGAAATAAATAATATAGACCAAAGAAACAAAACAGAAGATCAACAAAACCAAGAGCTGGTTCTTTGAAAGGGTAAACAAGATTGATGAACCTCTAGCCAGACTCACCAAGAAGAAAAGAGAGAAGACCCTAAGAAATAAAATCAGAAATGAAAGAGGTGAAATAACAACAGACCCAACAAAATACAAAGGACTGTAAAAAATACTATGAACAACTCTACTCCAACAAACTGGACAACCTGGAGGAAATGGATATATTTCTAGAAAAATATAACCTCCCAAAACTCAATCAGGAAGAACTTAAACAGCTCAATAGACCAATAACTGTGGAAGAAATTGAAGCAGTCATCATAAAGCTTCCAGCAAACAAAAGCCCAGGGCAAGATGGCTTCACAGGGGAGTTTTACCAAACATTCAAGGAAAAACTAAAACCTATCCTCTTCAGACTATTCCAGAAAATTCAAGAGGATGGAAGACCTCCAAACTCCTTCTATGAAGCTAGCATCACCCTAATACCAAAACCAGATAAAGATGACACAATGAAAGAGAATTACAGGCCAAAATCCCTCATGAATATAGATTCCAAAATCCTCAATACAGTTCTAGCAAATTGGATCCAGCAATACATCAGAAAGATCATACACCATGACCAAGTAGGATCTATCCCAGGAATGCAAGGATGGTAAAATATCCACAAATCAATAAATGTGATACATCGCATAAAAAATGAGAGATAAAAATTACACAGTCATATCAATTGATGCAGAAAAAGCATTTGACAAAATCCAGCACCCTTTCTTGATAAAAACTCTCAACAAGGTAGGAATACAAGGATCATACCTCAATATAATAAAAGCCATATATGATAAACCCACAGCAAACATCATACTCTATGGGCAAAATGTACAACTATTTCCCCTAAGAACAGGAACAAGACAGGGTTGCCCACTCTCACCACTCCAGTTCCACATAGTACTGGATGTATTAGCCATTGCAATTAGACAAGAAGAAGAAATAAAAGGCATCCAAATTGGAAAAGAAGAAGTAAAGCTATCCTTATTTGCAGATGACATGATATTGTATATAAAAAAACCAAAGACTCCATAAAAACTAATAGACTCAATAAATGACTTCAGCAATGTAGCAGGCTACAAAATTAATGATAAGAAATCTATAGCATTTCTATACACTAATAGTGAACTTACAGAAAGAGAGACTAAAAAAGCAATCCCATTTACCATCACACCAAAAAAAATTAAGATACCTAGGAATAACCTTTACTAAGGAGGTAAAAGAGCAATCGCGGAAAATTATAGGACACTAAAAAAAGAGATAGAGGAAGATGTAAACAGATGGAAGAACATACCATGTTCATGGATTGGGAGAATCTACATAATTAAAATGTCCATACTACCCAAAGCAATCTATAAATTTAATGCACTCCCCATTAAAATACCAATGGCATATTTCACAGACCTAGAAAGAACCCTCCAAAAATTCATCTGGAATAAAAAAGGCCCCGAATAGCCTCAGCAATCCTGAGAAACAAGCACAACGTCCGTGGGATTTCAATACAACATTTCAAGCTGTATTACAAAGCTTCTGTTCTCAAAACAGCCTGGTACTGGCACAACAACAGACATATAGACCAATGGAATAGACTAGAGAGCCCAGATATCATCCCAAACCACTATGCTCACTTAATATTTGACAAAGGAGGAATGGACATAAAATGGAGTCAAGACAGGCTCTTCAATAAATGGTGTTGGGAAAATTGTACATATATATGCAAAAAAAAAAAAGAAAGAAACTAGACCACCAACTGACACCATACACAAAAATAAACCCAAAATGGATACAGGACTTAAACATAAGACTGGGAACCATAAAAATATTAGAGGAATTCACAGGAAGAAAAATCTCAGTCATATGCCAAAAGAACTTCTTCAATGATACTGCTCCTAGGGCAATGGAAGCTAAAGAGAAAATAAACAAATGGGACTACATCAAAATAAAAAGCTTTTGCACAGCTAAAGAATCCATCAACAAAACAATAAGAAAACCCACTGTATGGGAGATTATATTTGCAAATGTTATCAACGATAAAGGTTTAATTTCAAACATCTACAGGCAACTCACACAACTCAATAAAAGGAGGACAAATGATCCAATAAAAAAAAAAGGGGCAACAGACCTAAATAGAATCGTTTCAAAGGAAGACAAAAGGAAGGCCCAGAGACATATGAAAACTTGCTCAAGTCACTAATTATCCGAGAGATGCAAATCAAAACGACTATGCGGTACCATCTCACACCTGTCAGAATGGCTTACATCAAGAAATCAGCAAAGGACAAGTGCTGGCCCGGATGTGGAGAAAAACGAACTCTCCTGCACTGTTGGTGGGATTGTAGACTAGTGCAGCCACTGCTGAGAACAGTATGGAGTTTCCTCAAAAAACTAAAAATGGAGTTCCCATTCAACCCAGTGATCCCCCTTCTAGGAATATACCCCCAAGAAATTAGAAATGCGAATTAGAAAGGATATATGTACCCCTATGTTCATAGCAGCACAAGTTACCAAAGCTAAGATTTGGAAACAGCCTAAGTGCCCATCAGCACATGAGTGGATTAAAAAAACCATTGTACATCTACACAATGGAATACTGTGCTGCAGTAAAAAAGGAGCTCCTACCATCTGCAAGAACATGAATAGATTTGGAGAGCATTATGCTAAGTGAAATTAGTCTGGCAGAGAAAGATATTATCACATGATCTCACTCATTTGAGGAACATAATGAATGACATAGTCTGTTGAAGAAGAATGGGTCCAGAGACTGAGAAAAGTCTGTCAGGATGTCAAACCTCAGGGTAAGTGGAAGGTGGTGGGAGTAAGGGGGAAAGTCAATATGTTTGACCTCTTGAACTAAGGTAAGTAATTTGTGTTTTTACATCCCTGACAAAGTTTATATAAAGTTATAAAAAAATTGGCAGCTAGCTTGAGATTGAATTGACATGGCCTAGACCTTGTCATCTCCTATGGACACTAGTCCTTAGGCTAGGCCGCCCTTAACCTCCTGTGACACCAAAATACCATTGCATGATATTATTCCACAATGTCATTATAATTTTTGATATGTAACATCGCATATTGTACAATTATTCCAAAGAAACTTACAAACTAATTCTTTGAATGTTTGGCAGCGATTTAAAAAAAATGATAGGAAAGGAACTAATCCCTTTCAGAAGGAATTAAGGCACTGGGAAGGTACTTGAGCATTCTACATTGGCCCCTCTTGCCCTTTTTTCCAATAGGAACCCCCATCTTACAATTAAAGGGCGCACAGCAGTTGCCTGAGCTTTCAGTTCAAGCTGTGGTTGAAGCTTCTGGGCGGCTGGCACCATGGCTCTGTCTCTCTCCCAATGGTGTGAGCTAGGCCCTCTCTGGAGAAGAAACCTGGGTCCCCCGATATATGTGATCAGTACCGGGACCCCACCCGCAGGCGAGGGGACCCCAAGGCAGGTGCTGGGCGTGGAGGCCACGGGGGCATAGACTACAAAGGAGACAGAACTGATCCTCACATCACCCTGCTTGGCTCCAGAAGATGGCTGGTTAGCCAGAGATGGGTAAGATTCCTCAGGGAAGGAACAACCTAAGACGGGCACAATTGCAGAGGGGCCAACAGTAAAGAACTAAAAGAGGTGGGGCACAGACCCTCACCCACTAACCTTGCAGGGGCCTGAACTCTCACCCCTTCTGAGGGAGGTCCCCTGCCCCCATAGCTGCTTCGCCTCCCACGCACAGCTCAAATCGGGACACAGGTTGCAGAAGGAGACTTGGTCAGCAACAGCTGCTCTATATTTAGATTCAATCTAGTACCAAGAATGCTCAGGGCCTACTCAAGGATGCAAATAATTCTTTCCAATAATATTTACAAGGTAAACTAAGATTTTCACTTGAGTATTAAAATTGACAGTAAAATAGTAATCAAGTTTTCAGTTTAATTTAAATTGGCCAAGTGAAATATGTGAATACTCAAGAAAAATTCAATGTACTGGACAAAATGCTGTTCCTAAAACATTAACTAAAATATCTATTAGTAATTCATCTCACTGTAAAATGGCCTAACATCCAAAGAACCTAAAGCACTCATATTTGTGTGCAACAATTAAAATTTAAAATTACCAAGACTGTAAGATAAAATTTCCAAAATCCCCCATTAATAAAAATAGGGGGGTGATAGTGGGGTAATATCATGTAAGGAAAAATATCCAGTAAGTAAAATACATCTAGAAAATTCCTACTACAGAAAGGTAACTTCCATTTGTAATGCCAACAACAGGATTCCCACTAAAAACATGCATGGTGTCAAAATAAGCCAAAGGGAAATCATTTGGCAAAATTATAAAGAACCCCAAGTCTAATTTGCAGAGAGGATCCCTTTGTTCACTTTTGGTCGAGAATGTGTTTTTGTGTTTTCAGAGAACAACTCCAAGACCATGTGGGAGAACAACTCCAAGACCATGTGGGTTCCTGTGCCAGTGAGGATCTGATGGGTCTGTTCCAGCCACAAGGAAGGTCCAGAGATGGGGGACACTGATGACACCTTGCCATTCTAACAGTCAGCAGCTGTGGGATGCTGCAGGTGGCCCAGGACCAAATCAGAGAGGATGGAACTTGCATTGCCACCATGTGTCCACCATCAGGATACCATTGCTGACATGTACACATAAAGAACTATTTGACATTGAAACTGGGACTCAGAACAGTTGGACATTGAAACTGAGACTCAAACATTTTTTGTTCTTATACATTTATTTATAGTATGCAGATGCAAGATATTTTTGAAGAAAAGAAACAGGGGAGAGTGATTGATATAGAGGCATGGAGGCACTGAACAGGCTGTCAAGCTACATGGGGAAGGCTGGGGTGGATGGGAGGCAGATGCTGGTGGAGATCAACCGAAGGACTTGTATGCATGCATATGAGCATAACCAATGAATGAAAGACACTGGGGTGGGGAGGGGGGCAGGTGGGGACATGTGCTGGATGTTAGGGGAGGCTGGGGGGAGGATAATGGGGGGAAAAAGAAAACACATGTACTACTATTAAATCTAATTTATACTGCAAAAAAATAAAATAAAAAATAAATATTTGTCACATGAAAAAAAAAAAGAAAAGAAAAATGTCTACTTAGGTCTTTTGCCATTTTTTTAATTGGATCATTTATCCTCCTTTTGTGAAGTTGTATGAGTTCTCTGTAAATTTGTGAGATTAAACCCTGATCTGAAATATCATGGATAAATATATTTTCTCATGCAGTAGGCATTCTTATTGTTTTATTGATGGTTTATTTTGCTGTGCAGAGCTTTTTATTTTGATGTAGTCCTTTTTGTTTATTTTCTCCTTAGTCTCCATAGCCCTAGGAGCTGTATCAGTAAAGATATTGCTACAACACATGTCTGCTATTTTGCTGCCTATGGAACCTTGTAGGGTTTTTATCATTTCTATCTTACATTTAAGTCCTTTAGCCACTTTGAATTTGTTTTTGTGTATGGTGTAAGTTGGAGGTCTATTTTATTTATTTTTGCATGTATCTGTCTAATTTTCCCAAAACCATTTATTGAAGAGATTGTCTTATCTCTATTGTATGTTCATGCCTCCTTTGCCAAATATTAATTGAGCATAATGGCTTGGGTAAATTTCGGGGTTCTCTGTTCTATTCCATTGGTCTATATGCTTGTACTTGTGCCAGTACCAAGCAGTTTTGAGAACTGTGGCTTGGTAATATAGCTTGATATCTGATGTGTGATTCCTCGAACTTTGTTCTTTTTTTTCAGGACTGCTGCAGCTTTTTGGGGTCTTTTTTCTCTGTTTTTTATTATTTAAAATATTACAAATAGTATTACATACGTTTCCTTTTTTCCCCGTTGACCTCCCCCTGCCTCCACTACCCCCTTCAGCACATGCCACACCTTCCCGCCCTCCCCTAGTGTCTTGCATCCATTGGTTATGCCTATATGCATGCATACAAGTCCTCCAGTTGATCTCCCACAGCCCCCGCCTCCCCCAACCTGCCCTGCCTTCTCACTGTAGTTTGACAATATGTTCAATGCTTCTTTGCCTCTGTTTCTATTTCTCCCCCTTCTTTTCTTTAAAAAATCTTGTATCTGTATACTACAAACAAATATAAAAGAGCAAAAAATGTTTGTCTCAATTTCAATGTCCAACAGTTCTGAGTCCCAGTTTCAATGTGAAATTGCTCCTTATGTGTACATGTCAGCAATGATATCTGGATGGTGGACAAATGGTGGCAATGCAAGTCCTATTCTCTCTGGTTTGCTCCTTGGCAACCTGCAGTGATGCACAACTGCTGACTGCTAGCATGGCAAGGTATCCTCAACGTATTCCATCTCTGGACTGTTTCTCTTATAGTCCTTGTTGTTGGAGCAGACCTGTCAGTTCCTCTTTGTTGCAGAAACCCATATAGTCTTGGAGTTGTTTTCTGAAAATATTCTCTACCAAAAGTTAATAAAGGAAACCTTTCTATAAATTTGACTTGGGATTCTTTTTATTTTTGCTCAAATGATTTTTCTTTGGTTATTTTGACACCATGTGTGTTTTTCGTAGGAGTCTTCCCTGAGATATGACATTTTGATAATAATATTTGGGGTCTTTTTATACTCCAGATGCATTTTTGAAAAGTTTGTTATAGATCTTTGAAATATGCCATTCGTATTTTAATGCGGATTGCATTGAATCTATAGATTGCTTTGCACAGTATGGACATTTTAATGATGTTGATTCTATCAACCCATGAACATGGTATGTTCTCCCATTTGTTAATGTCTTCCTCTATCTCTTTTTTCAATGTCCTGTACTTTTCTGAGTACAGGTCTTTTACCTTCTTAGTTAAGTTTATTTTTAGGTATCTTAATTTTTTTGGTGCAATGGTAATTTTTTTTTTTAGTTTCTCTTTCTATGAGTTCATTATTGGTGTATAACAAGTCCATAGATATCTGGTGTTAATTTTGTATCCTGCTATATTGCCAAATTCATTTATTAGGTCTAGTAGTTTTTTGATGGATTCTTTCGTGGTTTTTTTTTCATGTCATCTGAGAATAAAGAAAGTTTTATATCTTCTTTGCCAATTTGGATGCCTTTTTAAAAATATATTTTTATTGATTTTTTACATAGCTGAAGGGAGAGGGATAGAAAATCAGAAACATCGATGAGAGAGAAACATCAGTCAGCTGCCTCTTGCACGCCCCCTACTGGGGATGTGCCCGCAGCTAAGGTACATGCCCTTGACCGGAATCGCACCCAGGATCCTTCAGTCTGCAGTCCGACGCTCTATCCACTGAGCCAAACAGGTTTCGGCTTGGATGCCTTTTAATTCTTCTTGTCTGATCACTATAGCAAGCACTTCGAGTACTATGTCAAACAGGAGTGGTAAAAGTGGTCATCCCTGTCTTCCCACTCTTAGGAGAAATGAGTTTAGTTTTCGCCCATTGTGTATGATGTTGGCTGTAGGTTTTTTATAAGGCTTTTGTTATATTGAGGTATGATTCCTCTATTCCCACTTTGCTGAGAGTTTTTATCAAAAAAGACTGCTGGATTTTGTCAAATGCTTTTTCTGCATCAATTAGTATGATTGTGGTTTTTGTCTCTCAATTTGTCTATGTGATGTTGTTTGGCTTCCTGTTCCCTAGATGATACAAACTCCTTCAGATATAGAAGTATTCAAGGCCTTCCACCACGTGAGACCAATCTATTTCTCTGGCTTCATCTTCACCTATTCTAGATATATTACATTTATTTATTTGCGGACATTGTATCATCCTTGCATCACATTTATTTATTTGTGGATATTGTACCATACTTGCATCCCCAGAATAAATCCTACTTGGTCATGGTGTATTATCTTTTTAATGTAATGCTGGATCTGATTTGTTAGAATTTTGTTGAGGATTTTAGCATCTATGTTCACCAAGGATATTGACATGTAGTTCTCTTTTTTTGGTGTCTTTATCTGGTTTGGGAATTAGGGTAATTCTGGCTTCATAGAAAGAGCTTGGCAAATAGAAATGAAAAAAAAAACATGCTGGGGTAGCTTGGAAGTGTGCCTTATTCTTGAATTTTTTTGGACTAGTCTGAGAAGGATAGGTTTTAGTGCTTCTTTGAATTCTTGGTAGAACTTCCCTGTAAAGCCATTCAGACCAGGGCTTTTTGTTGCTGGAAGATTTTTAATCACTGCTTCAGTTTCTTTGGTGGTTATTGGCCTATTCAGATTTTTTTTTATTCTTCCTGATTGAGATTTGGGAACTTGCATTTTTCTAAAAATATGTTCATTTCATCTAGGTTATCCATTTTGTTGGAATAGAGTTGTTCATAGTATTTTTCCGTAATCATTTGTATTTCTGTGGGATCCGTTTACCTCACCTCTTTAATTTCTGATTTTGTTTATTTGGGTCATATTTCTTTGCTTCTTAGTGAGCCTCGTTACAGGTTCATCAATCTTGTTTATTCTTTCAAAGAACTAGCTCTTGGTTTTATTGATCTTTTGTATTTTTTTTAACTCTAGTTCATTTATTTCCACTCTGATCTTTATTATTTCCTACCTTCTGCTTATGCTGGGATATTCTTGTTGCTCTCTTTCTAAGTATTTGAGTTTTGGGGTTAGATAATTTACTACATTTCTTTCTTTCTTTCTTTCTTTCTTTCTTTCTTTCTTTCTTTCTTTATTTCTTTCTTTCTTTCTTTCTTTCTTTCCCTTTCTCTCTTTCTCTCTTTCTCTCTTTTTTTTTTTTTGTGGTAGGCCTGTAGAGCTATGACCTTCCTTTTCATTGTCTCCTATAGATTTTACATTTTGGATTGTTGTGTTTTCTCTTTTTAAAAGTATTTCATTGATTTTTACATAGAGGAAGGAAAATAGAGATTTAGAAACATCAATGAGAGAGAAACATCAATCAGCTGCCTCCCTTACAGCCTCTACTGGGGATGTACCCACAACCAAGGTACTTGCGCTTGACTGGAATTGAACCTGGGACCCTTAACTCTGCAGGCTGACACTCTATCCACTGAGCCAAACCTATTGGGTAGGATTGTTGTGTTTTCATTGTCAATTGTTGCCATGATGCTTTTATTTTTTCTTTGATCTCTTTGGAAACCCAATCATTATTTAAAAGCATGGTATTTAGGAGATTCTGGAGAACCAAGATGGCGGCATAGGTAAAACACCTATCTTGCCATCATACACAGCAATTTTAAAACTACAACTTAACGAAAGAACAAACACCATCCAGAATCACCAGAAAGCTGGCTGAGTGAAAATTCCACAAATAAAAGTGAAGATAAGACACTGTGACTCGGAGGAGCGGCTGAGGACAGCGTTGAAGATACCCGCAGAGAGAGGTTTGGATAGGGCAGGCAGCTGAAAACCCAGCCAGTTTTCTCGAACAGGGGAGACAAAGATGTCTCACTGGACTGATTCTCCAGCTCTGGGCAAAGTCCAGGGAACCCACTATCATACGGGGTAAAAACTGGACAGTGGGAGGCCACACCAAAGCTTGGGTGCTGCATGGGTCTGCCGGCTTGTGGAGAAGGCGAGCTTGTGTGTGAACTTGGGAACAGCGCAGCTGCATGACCGCATTGAGAGTGCTCACGACTTGCTCTCTCTTTCGGGAAACCGTCAGACTGCTTTATTTTACGACCCTGGGTGAGACGTTGGGTGTGCAGACTCATTTGGGGAGAGTCTGAATTCCCCAGCAGCTGGTGGAGCTTGGCAGCGGCTCTCTCTCAGAGGTGCTGGCAGCCATTGCCCCCTGCACAGAGTCCCTGGGGCCGCATAGGGCGGAGCTAACGCTGTCTGCTTGGCCCAGAGACTCCGCCCATCCAACCTGAGCATAGCTGAACTTCACAGACAATTGGCCTGGAGGTCAACCCCTCCAAGTGCTAACAACGATTAACTTGAGCTTAACTTCATCAAGACTGTGCAACCCATATCCACCTCAGGTAACTGGGGAGGCTGACCCACTGTCCCTTGTAGGACGTCTACCACACAGAGCTAATTGACCAACTCAGGGAAGCAGCCACCATGCAGAGACATGGAAAGAAATCAGATGTGAAAGAAATGGAGGGAAAAAAAAACACACGACTGGGCATGGAATTCAAAACCACAGTTATAGGGTTTCTCAAGAGGCTCCTACAAAAGGTCGAGACCTATAAGGAAATAAGCAAGACTGACAAGGAAATGAATGAGACCCTCAAGGATATGAAAAATGACCAACCAGAAATTAAGCATACACTGACTGAAATAAGAAATATTATACAAAGACCTAAAAGTGCTCTGGAGCACCCCAAGAACCAAGTTAAAGATTTGAATTACAAAGAGGAAAATCCACTCAGCTGAAAAAGCAAGAAACCAAAAGAATCCAAAAAATTGAAGACAGTGTAAGGGGCCTCTGGGACAACCTCAAGCATACCAACATCCGAATTATAGGGTTGCCAGAAAAAGAGAGAGAGCAAGACAATGAAAACCTATTTGAAGAAATAGTGACCGAAAACTTCCCACACCTGGTGAAAAAAATGGATTTAGGACTCCAAGAATTGCACCGAACCCCAATATATAGGAACCCTAAGAGGACCACATCAGGGCACATCATAATTAAAATGCCAAGAGCAGGCCAAAACCGGTTTGGCTCAGTGGATAGAGCGTCGGCCTGTGGACTGAAAGGTCCCAGGTTCGATTCTGATCAAGGCATGTACCTTGGCTATGGGCACATCCCCAGTAGGGGGTGTGCAAGAGGCACCTGATCAAGAAACTCTCATCAATGTTTCTTTTTTTTAAAAAATATATTTTATTGATTTTTTACAGAGTGGAAGGAAGAGGGATAGAAAGTCAGAAACATCGATGAGAGAGAGACATCGATCAGCTGCCTCTTGCATGCCCCCTACTGGGGATGTGCCCGCAGCCAAGGTACATGCCCTTGCCATAATCGAACCCGGGACCCTACAGTCCCCAGTCCGACGCTCTATCCACTGAGCCAAACCGGTCTTGGCTCATCAATGTTTCTGACTTTCTATCCCTCTCCCTTCCTCTCTGAAATAAAATCAATAAAATATATTAAAAAAAATAAAATAAAATGCCAAGAACAAAAGACAAAGAGAATATTAAAAGCAGCAAGAGAAAAGGAGTTAGTTAAATATAAGGGAGCACCCATACGATTGTCAGCTGATTCCTCAATAGAAACAATGCAGGCCAGACAGGAGTGGCAAGAAATATTCAAAGTGATGAATAGCAAGAATCTACAACCAAGATTACTCTATCCAGCAAAGCTATCATTCAGAATTGAAGATGAGATAAAGTGCTTCACAGATAAGAAAAAGCTAAAGGAGTTCATCACCACCAAACCAATATTACATGAAATACTGAAAGATATTCTTTAAGAAGAGGAAGAAGAAAAAGATGAAAGTGTAAATTATGAACAACAAATACACATCTATCAACAAATGAATCTAAAATTCAAGTGAATTAATAAGCTGATGAACAGGATAAACTGGTGAATGTAACAGAATCACGGACATAGAGAGGGAATGGACTGACAATTCTTGGGGAGAAAGGGGGTGTGGGAAGTGCAGCAAGAGACTGGACAAAATTCATGCAACTATGGGAGAGTACAGTGGAGGGGGGTGAGGGCAGAAGGTGGGATGGGTACCAGGTAGAAGGGAGCTATAGGGGGAAAAAATGGAACAACATAATTAATAAACTGAACAATAATGATAAAAAATAAAAATAAAAAAATAAATAAAAACATGTTATTTAGCCTCGAGGTGCTTAATATTTTTTCATTGTTTTTATTGTTGTTTATTTCTAATTTTATGCCATTGTGATCTGAGATGCTTGATATAATTTCTATCTACTTGAATTTGAAGAGACTTTGCCTGTGTTTCAATATGTGGTTTAACTTTGAAAATGACCCATGTGCACTCAAAAAGTATTAAATTGGTTAAATTTCTAATTATTTCGTTTAAGAAGAGAGAATAACTTCTTGAAAACATTTCAGGGGCTATGAAAATGTCTTAAAATTAACCTTTGAGTAAAACATTGAAATTAATTTTTTTATTTCTTTTTTTTTACCAATATATATATTTTTATTTTTATTTTTACAATATAACATATTTAATAGTAGTACATATGTTTTCCTTCCCCCCAATATCCTCCCCCAGCCTCCCTTACCCCGCCAGCACATGTCCCCAAATTTTAACTTGTAAAAATCATCAAGCATATATCCATATCTGATTTAAATATTTAATTTTATAATTATCTTAAGATATAAATTAAATTTAAACTAGTTTTTGTATTAAAATTGGGTTAAGAGCACATAATTAATCTTCTATTTAATTAGACCAATAAACAACATATTTTGAATTCCTCATTATCAAAGAAAACACAATTTTCTTCAAAAATAAATTTCTATACTTTAGGCATTTAATTACCACAACTATATAATTTCTCCAAATTTAATTTGAACCTTGAACTTTTAGAGGCTGCAAATCAAGTATTTAGCATTTCTATTATTAACAACACTTTATATTTTAAAGAATAAATTTCAAAAATAGAATACGTAATCAATTAATAGATTTATTTATTTTTTAAAAACATATTTTATTGATTTTTTACAGAGCAGAAGGAAGAGGGATAGAAAATCAGAAACATCGGTGAGAGAGAAACATTGATCAGCTGCCTCTTGCACGGCCCCTACTGGGATGTTCCCACAGCCAAGGTACATGTCCTTGACGGGAATCGAACCCGGGACCTTTCAGTCCACAGTCTGACGCTCTATCCATTGAGCCAAACCGGCTTCGGTTCAATTAATAGATTTAATTCTGTCCTCTAGATTTTTTATGAAGCAAATTAAGACTATTAAACAAGTTTTTATTATTTGATATAAACTTTACTTTTTAGTTGACAGTGGCTCTGGAAAACCATTTTTCGGGATGGCAAAACAGATTTAGTCTATTCAAATGTAAATTACTACAATCTTTGTCATGTGAAGTTTTGGCTTGAAGCCTGATTTGAAAGGAGCCACATTTTTTTCTTGAAGAGTTTACCCATGAGGGAAAAAGTGTTTTTGGCTAGCAAAACAGGTTTTTGGCCTAGCCTCTAGATTCATGGGGGAAGCATCAGTAACAGACCTGGTTGCATTTCTTTTCATGCTTAATAGATAAAGACAGATTTTAATTTTTTTCCCTTTTATGCTTTCAAAGTAATGACTAGCACTTAAGCTTATCTTAGACAAAATTTGGTTATCATAAGATGTTCTTCGGTAATTCTGTGTAATAAAAGATTAATATGCAAATTGACGGTACCTTCTCTATACCCATAAGCCACATCCATCAGCCAATGAGGACCAAATATGCACATAAACCTCAACAAAGACCACTGAGAGCAGAAGGGAGGCTTTGGTTTCCCGGCAATGGAGGAAGCCAAGCTTCCCACCTGCCTTTCCTGGCCTAGGCCTCCACTCAATGCTACAAAGTTTTGATTATAGAAGATACATAAATCCCAACAGAAATGGTGGCAGCCATGGACCTGGAGAGAGCAGAGGCTAGGGTCACAAACAGGCGATGGAGGAAGCCAAGCTTCAGCAGCCCTGGCTGGCCTAGGCCTCTGCTTAAGGCTACAAAGTTTCAAATTATATGCTGAGACCGGTTTGGCTTAGTGGATAGAGCATCGGATTTTGGACTGACGGGTCCCGGGTTCGATTCCAGCAAGGGCCTGTACCTTGGCTGCGGGCACATCCCCACTAGGGGGCGTACAAGAGGCAGCTGATCTATGTCTCTCTCTCATCGATGTTTCTGACTTTCTATCCCTCTCCCTTCTGCTCTGTAAAAAAAATCAATTAAAAAAAGTTTTTTTTAAAGTTTCAAACTATAGAAGGTAAATAAATTCCAACAGAAATGGCTGCCACCCCTGAGGTAGTAGAAGGCTTGGCTCCACTACAGGCTACAAAGTTTCAATTGTATAAGAACAATAAATTCCAGATACCAGGGCCTCCACTTGGGTTGCTGGGGGGCATGGCTGGCCCACAAACTACCAAATTCATTAGCCCAGGCTGCCCCACATACAAAGGAACCCCCACCTTCTATCCAGGACACCTTCTAGGGCAAACCAGCTGTTCCCCACTCATGCACCTGGCTTCTATCCTATTTAATAATAGAGTAATATGCAGATTGACCATCACTCCAACACACAAGATGGCTGCCCTCATGTGGTCAAATATCCTGCCCCCCATGTGGACACAAGATGGCCACCACAAGATGACCAGCAGAAGAGGGCAGTGAAAGGGACCAGACCAGCAGAGGAGGGAAGTTGGGAGTGACTGGGCCTGCAGGGAAGGGAAGTTGGGGGGGGCACTTAGCTTGCAGGGGAGAGCAATTGGGGGCACCAGGCCTACAGGGGATGGCAGTTGGGAGGGACCAGGCCTGCAAGGGAGGGCAGTTGGGGGGCAATCAAGCCTACAGGGGAGGGCAGTTAGGGGTGACCAGGCCAGCAGAGGAGGGCAGTTGGGGGCAAACAGGCTGCCAGGGGAACAGTTAAAGATCAATCTGGCTGTCAGGGGAGTGATTAGGGGGTGATCAGTCTGGCAGGCAGAAGTAGTTAAGGGCAATCACGAAGGCAGGCAGGTGAGCAGTGGGAGCCAGCAGAGGGATGTAAGAGGTATGTCCGACTGCCCGTTTAGGCTCAATCCCACAAACAGGCAGTTTGACATCCCTCGAGGGTTCCCATATTGGAGAGGGTGCAGGCTGGAGTGAGGAACACTCCCTCATTTACAAACTTCATGCATAAGTCCTCTAGTTTTTAAATAAAGCTTTAAGTAATCTTCCTATAGGAGAGCTGATATCTCTGCCATCTCTTGCCACCTTTGAATTTTCCTGCACCAGAGGCAGTTTTGGCAGCAGGCTTTCATTTCTTATTAGAGATTTTAGATTCTCAAAACAAATTAAGGTTTTAATTTGAACAAGAAACCACATTAAATATGACCATGACACTCTTTTTTTCAGCCTGATTTAAAAATTACCTTTAGATACTCCACTTCTTTATAATTTTGCCTATTGACCAAATTATTTCCCATTATAATCTGATTTAAACAAAAAGTATAACTCACACACTTATGGATCCATGGGGTTCCGAAGCTGACATGGTTTCTATACAGAGTTAACTTTACCACCATACTGGTGCTTCCCCTCAGGCGAATCCTTCTTTCTCCAGAAGTGCGCCATTAATGTTGGTGCTGCAAGGGTTCAGCCCCAGTTCAGGTGGCCATTAATATTGGTGGCCCATGTTGGGCACTATTAATGCTGGGTTCTTGTCCCAGCATTATGAAGGGTGCTGCAATATGGAAAGAGCTATGTGTAGATTCAATAAGGAATCTAAGGATGAAAGATAACTTTAAAAGTCATTGGGGATCAGAGGAGCTTCAGCTAAAGGAGACAAAGACTTCCCATTGACTCAGAACCCCATGCTATTTATTAACACAATTTGTCCTAAGGAAGTGATGGGCAACTATTTGAGCTTGGTGTGTCAAAATTTGCCAAAAAACCGAACATAACTCAGGTGGTATGTCACTTCGAGAAAAATACCATAATTTCATGATATTTATAGTTTAAATAACAAAAAATGTATAATTGTAACATATAACTGTATTTAATAAACCAAAAACTAATTATTTAACTTACCTGTTTAGTGACTTCTTTGTTCATCTGTCAGTTGGTTTCTTTTGTTGGTCTTGATATTATTTTCCTTGTGTGGGGTGCCATGAACTAAGATAAGTGAGGGGGAGAGGGAAATCTAAAACAAACCTGCCTATTAGTGACATTTTTGTTGTTGAATTTCACTGGCTAAACCTTCAATTGAAGGTTGGTATTTTGTATATTTCAAGCCCAAGCAAGTGCTACTAACTTCATCTGTCAATCTGTTTCTTTTGTTGATTTTGATATTTTTTAACACTGAGAATAAGGTCTCACAAAAGTATTTAGAGGGAAAAATTGTGAGTAAATCCATTGCTATATTTTTTAGGGTGCTACAAGTGTCTGGTAATCTGTTCCAGGCACTCCAAATTTCCTGTTCGTAGTGGCACTCCTTTTGATTCTCCAAGTGGCACCTTTCCAGATTCTCAAGATTTGATCTCAAGTCAACAAACACCTGAGCCCAGATACTGTCTTGAAATTCTGCAAGTTGCATCTCCAAATCATCAATTTGCATCCATTGGAAACCATTCAATTCCAAACTACTCTAGACTACTACATCAAGATACTTAATTATTTTTATGGTCTGTTCTAGACTTCCAAATTGATTAAATCTATCACTGACCTGGTCAAGTAATGAGTCTAAAACATGTTGGTACTTTATATGCAAGGGTTCTATTTCATTTTGTACAGCTGCAGACCTTCTCAAAATACTTTGTTACTCGAGGAAAGTACTTATAAGTTTTAGTTTCTACATCTTGTTTGAAATTTTTAAGTTTACTTTCAAAAGCTTTTTTGTATCCAAACATAACATCAATACTTTTGCCAAAACCTTGTAACTTTAAGTTCAGTTCATTAATATGAACAGAGAGATCTGTAAAAAATATCTGGGTGTTGACCCACTTATCATCATTGAGCTGAGTAAAGTTTCCCAGATCTTTATCCTCAAGGAATACCTTAATTTCTTCAAAGCACTCCACAAAGTGCTCAAGAACTTTGCCTCAGCTCAGCCATCTTACATTATTGTACATCAGCAGTCCACTGTAGGTGGAATCAACCTCCAGCAAAAGTGCAGAAAATTCTTGTGAAGGGGGTAAGCAGCTATTAAATTAACTATTTTTATAACAACTAACATTAAGTGGTTTAAATCGGTGAATCCTGCCTTGGCACATAAAACCTCTTGATGGATAATACAATGAAAATACACAATCGGATGTCCAATAGCTTCTGTAAACAATTTGACGAATCCGACTTTTTTTCTCCACTATGTTTTGTGCCCCATCTGTCATCACTGACACAACTGTAGAGTTGTCAGTGCTTAGGTCACAGAATGTTTGTATAACAACCTTACATATTTCGCTTCCTTATGTACTTGTTGGCACTGATACTAACTTTATCAACTCTTCTCATTGTGAGACATCAGAATATAGACCAATAATGGCCAGCTGAGCATGTGATGCGACATCAGTAGTTTCAACAAAAGAGATAAAAAAGTATTTACCATTACTTATGTCTTTCTTTAATTTATGTTGTATATTTCTGTTCAGTCTCATTATTCAGTCTTTTATGATTTTTTTACTGAGTGGTAACTCAGATATTCTCATAATTGCATCATCATTCTGCATATTGTGAAATAGAATGATATGAGAGTTTCTTTAATAAATTCTCTCTCACTGAGTGATTTTCCATGCTGAGCTATGGAATGAGCAATACTCAAACTTGTAGATATTAAATTTGTAGAGCCTTTTATAAATTTAAGGATGGAATTAGATTGGCTCTTATAGAGGTGTAGCTGCCTGGAAATGTAGTCCTTCCTTTCATCCTCACTTTTTTTTCGAGAGCTGGGGATGATTAGTTTCAAAACTAATTTATATTCGATTTATATTCCACATTCTGCTTACTACCATTTCAGTTCATAGAACACAAAGTGATGTGCCGTTTTTTTCTATAATGCCATACATCTTGGTCCATGTCTCTTGAAAGGGTTGGCTACTGCTACTACCACTTTCTTTACTTACCCTTGTTTTTTTTTAATTTTCTGGGTTCTACATCAGGGAGGTAGTGACAGAAGATAGAATTATAGATAGCCTGTTACCCCTGCAGGCAATTAAGGGTTAACTAACCTAACTGACCACAAGATGGCACATGTAACTGTCTTTTAGGAAAGGGCAGTGTTAATAAGCAGAAATATGGGTTAATAAGGATGTCAATCTGTAATAGTGGTGAAATGGAGTCTGTACTATGCTGCAAATTGGCTTTCCTTATATAAATTAAGATGGCTGCCGATATTTCTAATGGCTGGAAATGGCACCCATAGCACAGGCCCATCTCTCCCAGCCCCCCCCTCACTTATCTCAGTAATGATCATCAATTAGCAATCCACGACACTTCAGAACAATAGATTGGATGATGGCTGCTGTGGTTATGTGGTTGCTGGTAATGGTGATCACAGGGCCCCCAGAGATGCCTCCCCTGTGGCATTCTGCTGCTCCCTGCTTTACCAGCCAGAAGTGAGGTCAAAGATCCCCTAAAAGCCTAACTGGAAGTCCCAGAACTAGTTGCTCTGTGCCAGAGTTCTGTTGTCTTGGCTTACAGACCTCTAGCACAGTGTCTACACTACACTACAGCAAATGTTTCATCCTTGGCTACTGCACCTGGACATGCAATAGCCAAAGATGAAATGTCCTTCTCAGCATGTGGCCTCATACTTCTCTGTATGAGATTGCATGCAGCCACGTGTCATCAAAGATGGCTACATGTGTCATAGATGGACACTCATGTCATAGGTTCGCCATCACCATCCTAAGGCTAGGTAGAGATAATAAACTTCAAAGGGTAGGCTTTACAGAAGCATTGCCAGATTGGGGAATAGCTTACAGTTGGTCAGGTGTTTGGCCAACAGGAGGCAAAATCATGCAGATTAAGATGCTCTGAGCTGACTGGAAGCAAAAAATAATATGTACAAATCTTTAGGTTTTGGGGAGATGCTTTTTAGCCATTCCAACAGGTAAACTACATATGTGGCTCAGCCCTTGTTGATCCCCCCCAAGCTTCTCCAACCTTTTGATGAAACTCTTGTAATTATGACATGCTGGAACTGGTTCTTGGCAGAGAAGAATGTATAGTCTATGGATTTGGGGTGAAATGTTCTTAAGATGTCAAGTAATGTCATCCAATCTAGTGAGTCATTTAGAATTGATGTTTCTATGCTGAGTTTTTGTTTGAATGATTTGTCCAGTGATGTTAGTGGGGTATTAAAGTCTCCTACTATGACTGTATTGATGTCAATCTCTCCCTTGATATCCTCCCAAATTATTTTGTGTATTTGGGTGTTCCTGTATCGGGTGCATATATGTTTACCAGAGTTTTATCCTCTTTTTGTATTGATCCCTTTAGTATTATGAAGTGGCCTCCCTTATCTCTTGTTATGGCCTTAACTTTGAGGTCTAATTTTCTGATATAAGTATTGCTGCCCCACCTTTTTTGTAAAATTTTCATTCGCCTGAAAAACCTTTTTTTCATCCCTTCACCATCAGTCTGTGTGAGCCCTTTGTTCTGAGGTGGGTCTCCTGTAGACAGCAGATATATGGGTCATGTTTTCTTATCCATTAATCTACCCTATGTCTTTTGGTTGGGGTTTTTAATCCATTAATATTTAAAGTTATTATTGATGGGTATTTGTTTGTTGTCATTTTTATTCTTTATGCCTCTGTTTCTTCTTCCCTTCTTATTTCTTCTTTTTAAAACAGACCCTTTAGCATTTCTGACATTGCTTGCTTAGTGGTATTAAATTCCCTTAGTCCTTTTTTGTCTGAGAAGCTCCTGATTTCACCCTCAACTTTAGTTGATAGCATTGCTGGTTACAGTATTTTTGGATTCAGACCCTTGCTTTGCATCACTTTGCATATTTAATTCAATTCCCTTCAGGCCTGATGTGTTTCTGTTGAGAAATCAGTCAGTAGTCTGATGGGAGATCCCTTGTAAGTAAAATTCTTTTTTACTCTGGTAGCCTATAAGATTCTTATTTTGTCTTTGATGTTTGCCTATTTAATTATAATGTGTATTTGCATTGGTCTTTTGGGGTTCCTCTTTTTTGGGACTCTGTGAGCTTCTTGGATTTGTGTGAGATTTTCTTCCTTATATCAGGCAATTTTCTGTCATTATTTTTTCAAACAGGTGTTCTATTCCTTTCTCAGTTTCATTCCCTTCTGGGGTCTTTATTATGCGAATGTTATTTCATTTCATGTTGTCCCAAAGTTCTCTTAGTCTCTCTTCCTGCTTTTTAAGTTTTATTTTTCTGTTGCAGCTCTGCTTGGGTATTTTTCATACCTTGTCTTCTAGATCACTGATGGGGTCCTCCGCTTGTTCTAGTCTACAGTTGATGGTTTCTATTGTGTTCTTTATTGCAGCAATGTCATTTTTCATTTATTCTTGGTTCTTCTTCATTTTCTCTTGATTCTTACACATATTGTTTAATTTGTCTTCCAACCTTTTCAGCATCTTTACACCATTGCTCTGAATTCTTTCTCTGATAAATTGCTTACCTCCATTTCATTTACTTGCTTTTCCAGTTGTTCCTTTTTTACTTTCAGATGGAAACTGTTTTTTGCCTCCCCATGTTCGCTCCTCTCAGGATGTCTGGTTATGTAGCTCTCTGTACTGTGTTGACTTTCTCTAGGCCAGTGGTTCTCAACCTTTCTAATTCTGCAACCCTTTCATACAGTTCCTCATGTTGTGGTGACCCCCAGCTATAAAATTATTTTTGTTGCTACTTCATAAATGTAATTTTGCTACTGTTATGAATCGTAATGTAAATATTTGTGTTTTCCAATGGTCTTAGGCGAACTGCTGCTGTAGAGGTTAAGACCATTAGAAAACACAGATATTTACATTAGAATTCATTAACAGTAGCTAAATTACAGTTATGAAGTAGCAACAAAAATAATTTTATGGTTGGGGGTAACCACAACATGAGGAACTATATTAAAGGGTCACAGCATTAGAAAGGTTGAGTACCACTGCTCTAGATGATATCTGACCTTTCTGTGCACAGATTACCTCACCAGCTGTGTTTAATTTGCCAATTCCAGTTATGTGTTATTCAGTTCAGCTGTTCCCTCTATCTGCTCTGTGAGAAGGCACAGGCCCCATCCATATATTACCCTTCTACTTTGTCTCCCCCTGGCAAACTTATTAGGTGCCCATGGCTGGGGAGTCTGGAGTCTCAGTGTTTATGGGTACGCAGCTGAAGCAGTTGGTCCTGGGAATTGTGGTTGTAGGGTCTCAGGAGGTATTCAAGGCCTCCTCAATTGAAGGTAAGGTTGGGATTCTGATCACAGCTGCTCTCCCCTTCAAGATTGCGTGGTCTCTACAGCAGAGCTGGCAGCTCCAGGAGAGATTTCAGCAGTAGTAGAGGCTGATTAGCCAGGGGAGCCTGGGCTGCCAGTCCCGAACCGTCCTGTAGACTATAACTGTCCCTCACTTAAAAATACAGACACTCCCCACACATTGACGCACTCTTCCTTTTCTCTCACTCACGCACAATTTTGAAGCTTGCTGTCTCATTGGTCACCATCTTGAATATGGGTCGCCTTCTCCTCTATTAATGGGTAAACAAAATCCTGGGCTTACACTGGACCTGCTGCTTCTGGCTTTCTTGAACATTTCTAACTTTTGGCAGTGTTATTACTTGTGCCACACTTTTGCTATTTCTTGCACCAGTTGTTTGCCCCAACTGGACCTATTCCAATTTTACCTATAATCCCATCTGCCATTGACTTTGGCTGTGAAATATATTTGGTCTTATTGCCTAGACACCTTCTCAGTCCTGGATAAAACTGAAAAAGTTAAGAGAAACCTAGAAACTAACAGCACTCCTGCTGTAATAACCAATCTCTAAAAATTAAGGGAGAAATCATGTATCTATGATCCATACTAAGGTCAATTTCTACTAAATGGAGCAGGAGTTTCAAATCTATAAAACTAACTGGAATTGAAATGTGGGTAATTTTATTTATTTTTTGAGAGCCAATTTTTTAATTTATTATTTTTTAATTTAATAAATTTTTGTTGTTCAGATTATTACAATTGTTCCTCCTTCTTGGACCCAATAGCTCCCCTCCACTCAGTTCCCACCCCACCCTCTTCCCTTACCTCCTCCCCCACTGTCCTCATCCATTGGTGTATGATTTTTTTCCAGTCTCTCCTTGCACCTTTCACACCCCTTTCCCCCTGAGATTGTCAGTCCATATTCCCTTTCTATGCCCCTGATTCTATTATATTCACCAGTTTATTCTGTTTATCAGATTTTTTATCCACTTGATTTTTAAATTAACTTGTTGATAGACATGTATTTGTTGTTCATAATTTTTATCTTTACCTGTTTCTTCTTCTTCCTCTTCTTAAAGAATACCTTTCAGCATTTCATTTAATACTGGTTTGGCGGTGATGAACTCCTTTAGCTTTTTCTTATGTGTAAAGATCTTTATCTTACCTTCACTTCTGAATGATAGCTTTGCTGAGTAGAGTAATCTTAGTTGTAGGTTCTTACTATTCATCGCTTTGAATATTTCTTGCCACTCCTGTCTGGCCTGCATAGTTTCTGTTGAGAAATCAATCAGCTGACAATCTTATGGGTGCTCCCTTATAGGTAGCTAACTGTTTTTCTCTTACTGCTTTTAATATTCTCTCTTTGTCTTTTGTTCTTGACATTTTAATTATGAAGTGTCTTGGTGTGGTCCTCTTTGATTCCTTTTGTTTGGGGTTCTGTGTGTTTCCTGGACTTATAAGTCTATTTCTTTCACTAGGTTGGGAAGTTTTCTGTCACTATTTCTTAAAATAGGTTTTCAGTATCTTGCTCTCTCTTTTCTTCTGGCACCCCCATAATTCTGATGTTGGTATACTTGAGGTTGTACCAGAGGCTCCTTACACTATCTTCAAATTTTTGGATTCTTTTTGCTTTTCTGGCTGAGTGTTTTTTGCTTCTTTGTATTTCAAATCTTTGAATTGATTCTTGCGGTCCTCTAGTCTACTGTTATGTCTCTGAATAATATTTTTTTTTATTTCAGTCAGTGTATGCTTAATTTCTAGTTGGTCCATTTTCATATCCTCAAGGGTCTCACTAAATTTATTGGCCTTTTCTAGGAAATTTTTGACAAAGCTTATAATCATGCTTTTGAACTCTATATCCAGTTGTTTGTTTTCCTTCATTTCTTTCATTTGTGATCTATTTCTTTGTCTCCACATTTTCCTGTTTCCCTGAGTTGGTAGAGTAGCTTTGTGTGGTAGGTGTCCTCTAGGGCACAGTGGCTCAGCCTCCTCAGTTACCTGAGGTTGACACTCTTGGTGAACCCTTTTATGGGCTGTGTGCACAGTCTTGTGGAGATGTGGGTCATTTTAAATCACCACCTAAAATGCTGTCAGATGATATCATTAATGCACATAGTTTCAGGGAAGACACTAACTGAAGGAGGCCATGCACTGAACTGGTGTAATCTGCCTGGACGATGGGATGCAATAATATTCAGAGGCCCTTGAAATTAGATGCTTCATACAGTTTGGATGAGGGAAAGAGCAGTGGAAAACATGCCAATTTATTCTTGTGTAATACTGTTATAGGCACCTGGAACACCAGAAAGATGTTACCAGACAGCCCCCTGAGTTGGAGGGAGAGGGCTGTTTCCTCTTCAGTTCTTGTCAGTCTCAAACTAGTGACATTGTATGGTTGTGTTGTAATAAAGTCAATTTATTAAAGAAGTAAAGCAAGTATATTTATCAAAGAAGCAAGGCAAGCATATCTATCTACCTCTGGTGTATGAAGCACAGATGGCTCTCAGCTAATCTCAGGAGCCCTGCCTGGTAGATCTTTAGCCTTTTATACTCTTCTGTATGCAGGTTTTAAAATTCCTCTGCCAGATATCTTGGTACAGACTAGATCTCAAGGTCTCCCTCTTACTTTTTTATGGCTTTCCCAAAATTTATGAGAAGCATTTGGTGATTTTTATCTTGACAAGTCCCAAGACTTCTGGCTTCTCTATTTAAGGACTGAGATAAATGCTCTCCCTCTTTCACCCTTTCTCCAAACAGGAGACTTTTTTGTTTAGTGGGTGAGATAAAACACTCCTTCCTTTCCTTTCCTGCATTCTTTGGTTAGGAAGGAGAGACATTAACCATTTGTTCTCAAGTGTCTTTGTTTGGGAAATATAAAGGTTGCTATTTATAAGCTGGCTGCAGGTTGCCTAAACGCTTTGGCCTTGTTTAATTTTCTTATCTCAGTTTCCCTATGCCTCCTGTCTAGGAATTCTCCTAGCTTCTTGCTATCCTGTTACAGTATGTGCTGAGGATCCTCTGTGGCATGTACTGTGGCTATGTGGTGGCTCCCTTATGTTTCCCATAGATGTAGCAGACACAATCAGGCTCTAAGAAATAAGGAATAAGGAGTTATGCCTAAGTATATGGTGAAAGTTCAGTATGTCTTTATACATTAAATACTAGTAATTTCTATTTTCACATTCTTGTATATTTTCCACTTGTCTTTACTGTTTAGAAAGTATGTTCACATATTATTCAATTTTGTTCTTAATTCTTAAAACAATTGTTTCAGTCAGGCTCATTATACCCATGTTACAGATGTAAAGACATAGGCTCACATTGATCAAGATGCTTGCCCAAGTTCACCTAGAGTGTAAGTTAAAAATTTAAATCCACGACTTCTGATATCTCATTCCAGGCTTTTTCTATAAAACTGCCACTGCTGTCATCTCTCAATGTGAGCTATAACAAATAACCTTGATTGGGACATTCTTAGCAGACTATTAAAATGCTAAAGAAATATGGTTGCAAGAACATCTGAATTTTAGAATTGTGTTTTGTTCTTAAAGCCTCAGGCTAGAAACATAAAACTATTCATTAAAATAGTTAAATCAACCTACAATAGTTAAATCAACCTAAAAAAAAACTCATAGCAGCATTAAACTGTTTCAGATTCTCTTCTGAGTGGAGAGGCACTTTCAGAGAAGCTTATCTTCATTGTTTTAGGAATGCTGAAAAGCATGAGGTCATTGAGGATGGGAGTTGGAATTGTATAAAGACATTAAAGATCTACAAGGGAAGGCTTTTCATGCCCCTGAGGATCAAATAGCAGGAGATGCCTGGAGGCAGCCTCCTTGCATACAGTAATATTCCATCCTGAAAGGATTTCCTCTTTGCCACCTTCCTCTCTACCCATTAACTTTTGACAGATCTACCTTTATCTTTAAAATGTGAAAAATAAAAATCTATATAATAAAAGGCTAATATGCAAATTGTCCCCTTGACCAGGAGTTAAACCAGGAATTTGACTAAGGGGTGGGGCTGGCCCGCCAACTACACATGAGTCCTCTCCCCAGCTGGCCTGGCCCCATTGGCCCTGATCAGGGCAGGCCAGCCGGACCCCACCCATGCATGAATTCATGCACCAGGCCTCTAGTATACAAAATAGACCAAAGTTTGCTAAACTACTACACATCCAATACCCAGTTTCAATAATTATCAAGTCAGGACCTGTATTTTTGTATCTCTGGTCACATCTACTTCATCACCCCATATTATTATTATTATTTTAATTTATTTTAAAGAAAGGGAGAGACAGAGAGAGAGACACACACACAGAGAGAGATTTGAGAGAGAAACACCTACTGGCTGCTTCCTGGATGTGCTGCGAACAGGGATGAAACTCACAATGTGGGCATGTGCCCTGACCCGGAATCAAATGTCCTATACTTTTGTTTATGGTGTGCCACTCCAAGAAGCTGAGCCACATCATCCAGGACTCTCCCATATTATGTTAAAGCAAGTCCCAGACTTTGTATGAGATAATCCATAAATGTTTCCTTATGTATCTCTAAAGGAATTTCAAAATTTAAAAATATATATTTTTAGCCTTAGTCAGTTTAGCTCAATGAATAGAGCGTCAGTCTGTGGACCAAAGGGTCTTGGGTTTGATTCCAATCAAGGGTACATACATTGGTTGCAGGCTCCTCTCTGGCCTGGATTCTGGTTGCAGCTCCTGTAGGAGGCAACCAAACTATCTGTTTCTTTCACATCAATGTTTCTTTCTTTCTTTATCTCTTCCACACTCCCTAAAAATCAATGAAAAAATATATCCTTGATGAAACTAGAGACCTTGTGCATGAAATTTGTACACTGGGGGTTGTCCCTCAGCCCAGCTTCCACCCTCTTCAATCTGGGACCCATCAGGGGATGTCCAATTACTGATTTAGGCCTGATCCCTGAAGTCAGAAATCCCTCTCACAATCCGGGACTGCTAGCTCTCAACCGCTTGCCTGCCTGCCTGCCTGATTTCACCTAACCACTTCTGCCTGACATTCTGATCACCCACTAACCACTCCCCTGCCAGCCTGATCAATGCCAAACTGCTCCCTGGAGGACCAAGTGCCCCCAACTGCCTCCCCTGCCAAACTAGTCATCCCCAACTGCCCTCCCCTGCAGGTCGATTGCCTCAAACTTCCCTCCCTACTGGCTTGGTCACCCCAAACTGTCCTCCCCTGCTGACCTGGTTATCCCTCACTGCCCTACCCTACTGGCCCGATTGTCCTCCAACTGCCCTCCCCTGTAGGCCATCTGTGGCAGCCATCTTGTGACCACATGGGAGCAGCTATCTTGTGCAAGGGCATGATGGTCAATTTGCATATTATCTTTTTATTATATAGGTTAACAGATTTAAACATATTGGATGCACTCAATCCATTGCAATCATCATTATATTTATTTATTTATTTATTTTTAAATATTTTTATTGATATTAGAGAGGGAGGGAGGGAGGGAGAGAGAGAGAGAGAGAGAGAGAGAGAGAGAGAGAGAGAGAATGAGAAAGAAACAGAGAAACATCATTGATGAGAGTGAGTCACTGGTCTGCTGCCTCCTGCATGCCCCTAACGGGGAATGAGAATGTGCCCTTGACTGGAATCCAACCTGGGACCCTTCAGTCTGCAAGGCAACACTATTCACAAACCAAAATCGGCCAGGACATCTTTATGTTTTTCTTATACTCAGCTTGTCCCAACATTGGCCAGTGGGAGCCTCTTTAAGTTGACTCTTGAGTCCTTTGGCCATAACCCCAGTAATCTTTGATAGTTTTCTTGTTTTCTGATAGGATAATATGTTCCAGGCTCATCTTATACATTTCCTGCCCTAGACCTAAAACCAGCCATTTCTCTAAGAAACTTATTTCTTTTAGTGGTAAACAATATTCTAAGACCACAATCTGCATTTTAAGGGTACTAATTTTTTCTGGGTTTGTCATTTCTACAGCTTTTCAGCAGAGATCTAGGAAATGTATTTTTTTTTAAATTTTAACTTCTTTATTGATTAAGGTATTACATATGTGTCCTCATCCCTCCATTAATCCCTCAACCCCTGCCCCACTGGAGCCTTCATTCCTCTGGTGTTCATGTCCATTGGTTAGGCTTATATTCATGCATAGAAGTCCTTTGGTTGATCTCTCCTCCTTTCCCCCACCTTCCCCTATCTTCCCACTTAGGTTTGGCAGTCTGATCAATGCTTCTCTGTCTCTGGATCTGTTCCTGTTCATCAGTTTATATTATTCATTATATTGCACAAATGAGTGAGATCATGTGGTATTTATCTTTCTCTGACTGGCTTATTTCACTTAGCATAATGCTCTCCAGTTCCATCCATGCTGTTGCAAATTTAAGAACTCTTTTTTTTACTGCAGCATAGTATTCCATTGTGTAGATGTCCCACAGGTTTTTAATCTCCTCATCTGCTGATGGGCACGTAGGTTGTTTCCAAATCTTAGCTATGATAAATTGTGCTGCTTTAACATATATCCTTTCTTATTGGTGTTTCTAGTTTTTTGGGATATATTCCTAGAAGTGGTATCACTGGATCAAATGGGAGTTCCATTTTTAGTTTTTTGAGGAAACTCCATACTATTCTTCACAGTGGCTACACCAGTCTGCATTCCAACCAGGAGTGCAAAAGAGTTCCCTTTTCTCTGCATCCTCACCAACACTTGTTGTTTGTTAATTTGTTGATGATAGTGATTCTGATAGGTGTGAGATGATACTGCATTGTTATTTTGATTTGCATCTGTCAGATAATTGGTGACTTTGAGGATGTTTTCATATCTCTCTTGGCCTTTCTTCTGTTCTCCTTCAAAAAGTGTCTATTTAGGTCCTTTGCCATTTTTTTTATTGGATTGTTTATCTTCCTTTTGTTAATTTGTATGAGTTCCCTATAAATGTTGGAGATTACACCCTTATCAGTGATGACATTAGCAAATATGTTCTTCCATGCAGTGGGCTTTCTTGTTTTCTTGATGGTTTCTTTTGCTGTGCAAAAGCTTTTTATTTTGATGTAGTCCCATTTGTTTAGTTTTCTTTAGTTTCCATTGCCCTAGGAGCAGTATCAGTGAAGAAGTTCCTTCAGCATATGTCTGATATATTGCCGTCTGTTGACTCCTCTAGTATTTTTATGGTTTCCCATCTTATGTTTGACTCTTTTATCCATTTTGAGTTTATTTTGTGTATGGTATAAGTTCATGGTGTAGTTTCATTTTTTTTTTGCATGTATCTGTCTAATTATCCCAACACCATTTGTTGAAGATACTATCTTGACTCCATTGTATGTTCATGCCTACTTTGCTCGATATTAATTGGGTAGATTTCTAGGTTATCTATTTGATTCCATTGATCTATATGTCTGTTCTTGTGCCAGTACCAGGCTGTTTTGAGAACAGTGGCTTTGTAATACAGCTTGAAATCTGGCATTGAGATCCCATATACTTTATTCTTCTTTCTCAGGATTGCTGCAGCTATTTGGGGTCTTTTTTATTTCAGATGAATTTTTGTAAAGTTCATAGTAGGTTTGTGAAATAAGCCATGATATTTTAATGGGGATTCAATTGAATGTATAGATTGCTTTGGGTAGTATGGACATTTTAATGATGTTGATTCTTCCAATCATGAACACGGCATGTTCTTCCATCTGTTTATGTCTTTATCTCTTTTATCAGTGTCCTGTAGTTTTTCACATATAGGTCTTTTATCTCCTTAGTTAAGTTTATCCTAGATATCTTAATATTTATGGTGCGACGGGATTCCTTTTTTAGTCCTTTTTTCTATAATTTCACTGTTGGTGTAAAGAAATGCCATAGATTTCTTGGCATTAACTTTGTATCCTGCTACATTACCAAATTCATTTATTAAGTCTAATATTTTTTGATGGAGTCTTTAGGGTTTTCTATGTACAATATCATGTCATCTGCACATAAGGACAGTTTTATTTCTTCTTTTCCTTTTTGAGTGCCTTTTATTTCTTCTTCTTGTCTGATTGCAATAGCTAGTACTTCCTGTAATATGTTGAACAGGAGTGGTGAGAGTGGGCATCCCTCTCTTGTTCCTGTTTTTAGGGGGAATAGTTTTAGTTTTTGTCCATTGAGTATGATGTTTGCTGTGGGTTTGTCATACATGGCTTTTATTATGTTGAGGTATGATCCTTCTAGTCCCACCTTGTTGAGAGTTTTTATCAAGAAGCAGTGTTGAATTTTGTCAAATGCTTTTTCTGCATCAATTGAAATGATTTTTTCTCTCAGTTTGTTTATGTGATGTATCATGTTTATTGATTTATGGATATTGTACCATCCTTAAATCCTCAGGATAACTCCTATTTGGTCATGATGTATTATCTTTCTGATGTATTGCTGGATTCAATTTGCTAGAATTTTGTTGAGGATTTTGGCATCTATGTTCATGAGGGATATTGGCCTATAATTCTCTTTCATCATATTATCTTTATCTGGTTTTGATATAAGGGTGATGCTGGTTCACAGAATGATCTTGGAAGTGTTCTTCCTCTTGACTTTTTTGGAATAGTCTGAGGTGGATAGGTTTTAGGTCTTCCTTGAATGTTTGATTTAGATCGCCTGTGAAGCCATTTGGCCTGGGCTTTTGTTTACCTGAAGTTTTTTGATAACTGCTTCAATTTCTTCCTTAGTTATTGGCCTACTGAGATTTTTAGAATGTTCTTGATTGAGTTTTGGAAGGTTGTATTTTTCTAGGAATATGTCCATTACCTCGAGGTTGTCTAGTTTGTTGGAGTAAAATTGTTCATAGTATTTTGAAACAATTCTTTGAATTTTGTGGGGTCTGTTGTTATTTCACCTCTGTCATTTATGATTTTTTTTATTTGAGTCCTCTTTCTTTGCCTCTTGGTGAGCCTGGCTTGAGGTTCATCAATCGTGTTTATCTTTTCCAAGAACTATCTCTTGGTTTCATTGATCTTTTGTATTTTTTTTGTCTCTCTGTAATTTATTTCTGCTCTGATCTTTAGTATCTCCTGCTTTCTGCTCACTCTGGGCTTTTCTTTTTGCTCTCTTCCTAATTCTTTGAGTTGTAGAGTTTGATGATTTAATACTATTTTTTTTGTTACATTTTGAGGTAGTCCTGGAGAGCTGTAAACTTCCCTCTCTGGACTGCTTACAATGTGGCCCATAGATTTTGGATTGTTGTGTTTTTATTGTCATTAGTTTCCATGATGTTTTTAATTTCTTCCTTGATCTCATTGGTAACCCAATCATTACAATAGCATGCTGTTCAGCTTCCAAGTGTTTTAGATTTTTGGATTGTTTTTATTGTTGTTTATTTCTAATTTTATGTCATGGTGGTCTGAGAAAATGCTTGGTATGATTTAAATCTTCTTGAATTTGAGCAGAGTCTGCTTGTGACTCAATATGTGGTCTATTTTTTAAAATGTCCCATGTGCAATTGAGAAGAACATATATTCCGTGGTTTTGGGATGCAATGTTCTGAAGATGTCAATTAAGTCCATCTGATCTAGTGAGTCATTTAGGATTGCTGTGTCTTTGTTGATTTTTTTGTCTAGAGAATTTATCAAGTGATGTCAGTGGTGCATTGAAGTCCCCTACTATGATTGTATTGTTGTCAATCTCTCCCTTACTATCTTCCAGGAGTTTTGTTATATATTTGGGTGCTCCTGTGTTGGGTGTATAAATGTTTATCAGGGTTATATCCTTTTGTTGTATTAATCCCTTTAGTATTATGAAATGGCCTTCCTCATCTCTTTTTATGGCATTTACTTTAAGGTTTATTTTGTCATATACAGGTATTGCTACCCCAGCTTTCTTTTCATTTCCATTTGCCTGGAACATATTTTTCCATCCCTTCACTTTCAATCTGTGTGAGTCTCTTGTTCTGAGGTTGATCTCTTGTAGACTGCATATATATGCGTCATGTTTTTTTTTATCCATTCAATAACTCCATGTCTTTTGATTGGAGCATTTAGTCTGTTTACATTTAAAGTTATTACTGAAAGGTACTTTTTTGTAGTCATATCTACGTTTGTGTCTGTGTTCCTTATCTTTTTATTTCTTCTTTTTACAGCATTACCTTTAGCATTTCTTGCATTGCTGGTTTGGTGGTGATAAACTCCCTTACCTTTTTTTTGTCTGGGAATTTCCTGATTTGCCATTCAATTTTGATTGAAAGTCTTCCTGGGTAGAGTATTCTTGGATTCAGTCCTTTTCTTTGCTACACTGTATACCTCCTTCCATTGCTTTCTAGCTTGATGTACTTTTGTAGAGAAATCATTTGATAACCTGATGGGGGATCCTTTGTAGGTAAATTTCTGTCTCTGGAAGACTTTAAGATTCTCTCTTTGTCAATAACATTTTTTATTGTAATTATGGAATGTCTTGGTGTGGGTCTTTTGCGATTCATCTTGCTTGGGACTCTCTGTGTCTGATACCAAGGCTCAAAGTCAGACAGAGTCACCACTGTGTGTGTGTGTGCAGAAAGCCTTATGGTGTGGCTGGGGACTGGGAGTTTTTATATCACTACCGTAGGGGCGGCGTAGGAGGGTGACTGGCTTTGTGACTCACCGAAATATTGGTTTGGGTGCCTGGAGTCATGGTGTCCCTAGATCTGCAGTAGTGATCCCAGGACTTTTACCAAATTGGCTGCAGGATCCTGGTCTGCTTCTGAGACAAGATTGCGGGGCTAGGGTCATAGTCTCAAGCAGTTCTGTTCTTCAAGATGGCATTGTCTCTGTACCGCCAGTGTCCTCCCTGGAATGTTTTCAGTGGCCATGGGATTTTGTTGTCTAAGACTGCCCGGATTGGCAGCCCCTTATAAGAACTGCATGGTCTACCTGTCCCTATATCTCTATCACACACCCCCACACAAGTCCACACACACCTCTATCGCTCCCTCACTCTATCACACACTCTCCCTCCATTTCTGTCTGTCACCTTCTTCTCAGGAAAAATGGAATACTCATTATTGATTCAACCTCGTACAATCACAAAAGCCAAGTCTTCTATCTTCTATCATCTCTCTCTCTCTCTCTCTCTCTCTCTCTCTCTCTCTCTCTCTCTCTTCCACTAAAATAATTTGAAATTACAGGTGACATTCAATGTTATTTAACATTAGTTTTAGTTGTATATATTGAATGTGCTTGAGAGTCTTCCCTGATGTCTCCCTAAAGTTTCATTTTATGAGTAATAAACTTTTTCATACTCTTCTGGTGCCTGGGTCATCAATCTTGAAAAGCAGAATAAATTTTAGGTATAAAATTCATCCTGTGTCTGCGGAATGATTACAATAAATGGTCCTGTGAGCAAGACATCAAGGTACTGTTCATACTGCCATGAATCTTTCTTATAATGCTTTGGCTTCCTAACTGACTGCTACATTCTGGTAGGCATGCACTTTAAGCCATCGCCTGACGGCAAGCTTGTGCTTCAATTGCTATTATTTGTCCTGTATTAGAGAGTCTTACAAAGCATCTACTAAAGATTTGACCTGCAAAAGTCAGTTAGAAAATTAACATAGAGTGACAGGAAGCATCCTGAAAGTAGTCCTCAATCATTTGTCTCATCCTGGACTGATTTGTGAGTCTCAGATTGAAACATCTTTCAGTTCCAAAATAAGATCTGACTGACAGTGTGCCTAAGGGAATGACATTTAAATTGTGAACATTTATTGCTTCTTAACCAGATGCTGGTCCCCTTTATATATAGAGTTTGGTTGGATAGTCTGTTTAATATACAAGTCCATTGAGTAGTAAGTCTTTCATGGAGAAACGCAGTCAGTATATGGGATGCTAATGTCACACACCTGAAAGCAGAAGACTCACTAAGACTTGCAAAATATTTCTGCCTCTCTCTCTCTCTCTCTCTCTCTCTCTCTCTCTCTCTCTCTCTCGTTCATTTCACACACACACACACACACACACACACACACACACACACACACACACACACGATCCTGACACTCAGGTTTCTAAAGAGAAACATCCATGACACCCCGGTGACAAATCGAAAGGATTAAATCAGCACTATAATGGAGTGTTCCATAACATTGATGGTAATGGCTTGGTTTTAGGTTCCCCAGAAGAAAAAGAAATCAATATGAAGATGGTAGTGGAGAAAATCAGTGAAGTATACCCAGTAAAAATACATACTCCACATGCAATCTGGGAAAGTTGCCTGGCAGAGCCAAATGTTGGAAGGAAGTGTGATAATTCTTGTCTTCATTGAATAATTGAAATGGGTATTTAGTTCTATGGAGTTTTAGGTAAGATATCCAAAACAGTAGGCAATGTGCTACATTATTCACAATAGCCAAGTAATGTAAGTGTTCATTAATAGATGAATGGATAAAGAAGATGTTATTCACACACACATACATAGCCCTCACGCTGCATATCACTTATGAGTGAATTATTAAAAATAGAATAAATTAAACTCATTACAACACAGAGAACCAATAGTGGAAAAGTGTTTTCCAAAGGCTGAGGGGTGGAGGAAATCCAAACAGTTTGGTAAAGGGTAGAAACCTTCAGCTATAGCATCAATAACATGCGTGTTAACTTTCAAGTTTAGCACCAATAACATCTGAGGATTTAATGTAAAAAACAAACTAACAAAGAAACCAAAAGATTAATATTCTCTAAAACAAGAAGTCTAGGATAGTTTACAACCATGAGGATCATAATGAGGCATCACATGATGACTAACTAAAATTCAAAACAGTATTGAGGATTGGATCCTGGGGTAGAGAAAGCATATTAATTGAAACTGATGGCAATCATAATAATATAAAGACCTCAATACTGTAGAACCTCACTACTTGAATTTAATTTGTTTAGGAAGGCTTTTTGAGAAGTGATTTGTTCAAAATCCAAATCATCCATAACCAGTTTGACTCAGTGGACTGAAGGTTCCCAGGTTTGTTTCCTGTAAAAGGTACATGTCTGGGTTGTGGACTTGATCCGCAGTAGGTAGCGGCAGTAGGCAGCCAATCAATGATTCTCTGGCACCACTGATGTATCAATCGCCCCCTCACTGTGCCTTCCTTTTGAAATTATTCTATATATATATAAATCTAAGCCATCTTTAAGACTGAAGTATCAGAAGGTTTGGAATGACTAGAATGACCGATCTTTATGATGTTCACTGACAACCAGGAGGCAGATCTTGCTGACCACTCCAGGTGGTCAGTGCCCTCCCCCCACAGAAACCTCCACTGGCCAGCTCATCTCCCACAGTTCCTCCCCATGGCCAGCATGCTCCAATCACATGAAGGGAGCTGGACTCCTGGCAGGGACTGGGAACTGGGGATGGGTGGTGGCAGATGTGTCCCTTCTCCTAGGTGGCCTAAGGGCGGGCTCCTTCTTGGGGCCAGCAGCCAATCTCCTGATCCTAGTCCCACACCCTTGCCAGCAGGTCTGATCGGCCTGCCATGTGCTTCCTGCAGTGGTAGTTCGGCTGCAAGGGAAGGAGAAGATGGATAGGCAGAGAAACATGTGATGGTGGGACAACATCAGTGGCTTCAGAGTTTGTCCCTTCCATCCGTGGCCCAGCCACTATGAACTTCTTTCCTGAATACACCACATCCTTTTGGACCCAGGCTGATAAGGGCAACTATAGGTGGGTGGCAGCAGATCTGGCCCCTTTCACAGTGGTGCCAAGCACCAGCTCCATTCTCAGGGCTGGTAGCCAAGCTCCCATGCCCCATCCATTCCCCAAGACTTCGCTGAGCAGCAGAGCCACTTAGCCCTGGTCATCATTGTCCCTGATTTCTGGCCTGGCCTAGGGAAACCACCCATTCATTGGTTACGTGCACCAGGCCACTTGTCAGAATCTCTCTCTCTCTCTCTCTCTCTCTCTCTCTCTCTCTCTCTCTCTCTCTCTCTCAACATATATATATATATGTCTTCTTTCAAGATATCTTGAAATAAATTTTCAAATTAGAAATAAATGTAAATTGAATGAATCCATTCCAGAAACAAAAATGATTCCCTGTTTTAACTTTATAAATATATAGTACATGTCTAAAGGACTGTTTAATATAAAAAGACATGCTTATTTTCTTAAATTTATGGAACCACCCCCTGTTACCCTTAAATCCATCACATTCAGCACTCTTTTCAGGGGTATCCTTAAGAAGGTCTGAAGGCACTGTCTTCACCTGTCCGAATATCATTTCTTCCTTAATGCCATCACTGGCTAACTGCTTTTCATTTATTCAAATCAACAATTTTTCTAAGTGTTCAGTTGCTTGTGATTGTTGTTTTGTGAGCACTTTCACACCGTTGGCTACATTAGAATTCTTGATGGCTTTCCTATGTTTTAAAATTGTGCTAACCATAGAAGTTGCCAGCATGAAAAATATTATTATTATTATTATTATTATTATTATTATTATTATTATTTGCACTAGACGTACTTTGTGTCCTGTAGAGGTATCAGCATGAAAGAATTATAAGGTCATGAAGTGAAGTGTTGTTCCACAACTCATACCTTTATTTTTCCTTGAACAACTTGGTCTGGTAAAATATTATTTCATATTGGTGATGTTTGGGAACTGAGGTTTGAATGTAACTGTCTCCCTGACATTTCACCACATGTGAAAATCACGCCATACCATGGTAAGATATTAATAATAAGGGAACTTGGGTATGAGGGATATGGGTATTTTCATCAAGACTTTTTTGTAAATCTAAAATTATTCTAAAACAAAACACCCATTAAAACCCCCCCAAAATATTAGGTAATGATGATAGCTAGGGAATAGTAGAGCGAA